>JBBMKE010304886.1:0-13653 GCA_037834125.1 Lippia alba | reverse complement strand
TTAACTTGTTGTGACAAAATTATTTATGGTCACTATAGACTGATCTAATGTGACAAACACATGTGATGTCACATGAATTTTGTCACAAAAAATGATATTTTTTGTAGTGTAATTTTGTGACAATACCTATATATTAATACCATACAATGTTGACGTACTGTTTAAGGGGCTGAGTTACATCTAGACTTCAAATGAGTTTTTAAATAACAAAACACCTTTATATCTAGATCAAATAACACATGAATTTTACAATTATAAATAATCTCTTCTCCGTTAGAAGTTTTGATAATTTCATCCAAAATTTTAATCTAAATGAGTTTTTAAAACACAGAATAAACACCCCTCAAAATGAATTTTTACATCTAGATATTAAATGAATACAATAGTTTTTAAATAATTTTTTTTAATGAAGAGAGGTTCTTTTGTAATTATAAAATTTATTTGGGTATCCAATGTTAATATATCTATATGTGGGTGTGCTCTGTTATTTTAAAACTCATCTGGGAGCTAGATGTAAATAAGTCTTTTTAATATACCACTAAAATCTTCACTAAATCTATGTATATTATAAAAGAACGAGTTGTTTCTTACAAAATACGGATCGCCTAAAATACCCTCACAATAATTATAGCAATAATTCTTAGTTAGGGATAATTATGTAAATATATATTATAGATTATTAACTTAAATATACTTTAAAAGTACTTATTGACTTAAATAGGACACCTGGTAGAATATAATTAAAATTTCTTCAATAAAAAAAATATAGTTCTACAAGGATTATTATAATATTAATATATTAATGGAAAAATTACATCTGACTACCCTGCTAGATAGGGTAATTACAATGTAGTCCATCTTTATTTGAAAATTACAATTTAATCCCTGACTGTTATGGACCGTTTGTGATCCCTCCGTTTCGTTAAAGTTCCGTTAGAGTTGGGTTGATCTTTCTATTAATTTAATGAATAAAATAACAAATTTATCCCTGTAATATATATATTCCAACAAAACGATCCCTAAGTATTACACATATAACAATACAGTCCTTGGGGATCTAACGGAACCCTAACGGAATAGAGGGATCACAAACGGTCCATAATATTTAGGGACTAAATTGTAATTTTTGAATAACAATGGATTGTATTGTAATTACTCTGTCTAGCAGGGTAGTCAAAAGTAATTTACCCTATATTAATTAATTGTATTCAAATTTTATAACATATAAGTTGCTCATATTTAAATCTTAAGACTAATTTGAAAGGTTATAATAAGTGATGTCTAACAAATCGGAAAATCATATATTGATTCACTTTATAAATGTTAATAAAATTTGATAATTATATAAAATAAATTATTATTTAAATTGAATAAGTTATATAAGATAACAATCAATAGATCAATCATAATGTAATTTCAATTATCTAAGTCCATAATTCTAATTACTAAATTCATAAACTCTCTTAAATTATAATCTTATCACAATTGGTTCTCCGGGATGAGGAACCGCTTGGTTTGGCTAGTGTTTAATTTGTTTTGAGCTTTTGTTTCTGTTTCGTCTGGTCCACCAAAAAAATAAAAAAAAATAAAATAATCATATCACAATTTTATAAACCTGTCTAATTAACAAAATAATATAATTGAGTATTTTACGTCAATATTTTTTAATAAACTAATACTAATATAATTATAATATCCAAATCTAACTAATCATATAATCTTTTTTAGCTATAATGCATTAAACTTCTAAAAATATTATGTTGTTGTGTTATGTTGTGTTATGTCCACTCCTCACATGGAAAATTCAAGAAAAAATTCATGTTGTTGTACCCGTGTCATGTTGGTGTCGATGTATCCGTACCCGTACATCATAGTTTTTTAGTCTATATATTAATATATAAATTAAATACATAAATATTTAAATAGGATGATTTGCATAATATTTTAAAATATTCCAATCAAACTCACGCGCTCTAACAAAAAATAATATAACCATGAACAATTGTAGGTCTTGGATATATTAATTTGGTACATCTCAAGATCATAATATTTTATGAATAAAATCAACAATAGTAAAATTTTCTTTCTGTTTATTTGCCTCAACTTTACTTGACAAAAATCATAAATTTATGAGTTTTAAAAGCATCTAATCTAAACATGTGCACACACACATTTTTAAATTTAATGAATTTATTACATGATATTGCCACCTTAACCAAAAAAAATCAAGAGTTATTAATTGTATTAGTCACTTAAATTTCTACAAAATAATAAGAAGATGTTTTGTCCATCAAAAACTTTGAGTGACCATTTTATCACTATGAATAAAATTAAATAACCAAATCTTTCATAATTACTATAATTCGTAAGACTATAAATGAATATCAGAAAATTCAATATTGTGACGCCCCGCTCCACAGTTTTCCAGGTATGGCGTCATACGTGAGTTTAATTCAGTAATTTCGTGAATTATGTGATTTGCATACCAAAATGCCAATGTGGATTTAATTTTATTACGTGCGCTTAGAATTAATTAAATTGTTCTTGAGCTCAATTGCTCAATATTTGCCAAATTAGGATACCTAATTTTAGTTAGGGTGTTTTAGCCCTCGTGGCTATTTGAGCTCGGGAATTTGAATTCGAATTCCGACCCCATCATTGAATTCGTTTCGACGATTCGGATTTAATGAAATTAACTGTTTAATTTTATAAAGTCGTTTGATAGCCCTACAGTTTTAAAATCCGATCCGTTTGGACCGGATCCTTTTGATCCGACCCGTTTTCAGCCCAAGATAAGGGCCAATCCCTTTTCTCTTTTCCCATTTTCACGTGAGACAAGGGAGAAGGAAGGAAGAGGAGAAAGCCTCCATTTTTGGCCCCAAGCTTTGAGCTCAAGCTTCCAACTGCCCAATCAACGATCCAAGGTAAGATATGGAATCCTCTCGTTCTATTCTTTGATTCTACCGATTAAATCTTGCTCTCCTTGCTTGTTCTTGACTTGGTGAAGATGATGAATAGTTGGAAAATATGAAAATTTGATCTCTTGCCCACATACTTGAATTATTTGCCTCAAGATTGATATATGTTGCTTTTTCAAGCTTCCTTGTTATATATTTGTTGGAATTTTGAGTGTCGGTAGCTTGTTTCTTGAAACTCCATTAATTGAGCTTGAATGTGGAACTGGGGATTTGAATTCTTGAGCTTTATGTGCCATTTTGATGATATATTATGATGGAGTATGAATATATGAGTTCACCTAGCTTTTAACCACAATTCGAGCTACCCACCATTTTAAAGGTATATGTGTCTACTTTCATTTCCAACAAGCAAAACTCAATTATCATTTCCCAATCTCAAGTTATGATCATTTTCCCTCAGCTTGTCCATTTTGGAAATCTATCAAATTTTGCCCGTTTGAACTCGGAACCCCTTTTCGTGTTTTTATTCCATTTTTCTCATACCTTTCCACCTCCAAACTTGTTATTAACTTGTTTTACCTTGTATATGTGTTTATATTTGTTCTAATTATGCATTTTATGTTGCTTAAGAAATGTGGATTGTTTGCACGAAGCACATATGCAACTTGTTATGTATCCCCACTTGTTATGCATTAATTGTGCAAGTGAACTTGTTTTATGATTATAATTGTGTATGATGGGATATTTAATGTCTTTAATTGTATGTAATTGATTTGAAATTGGGATTTGCCTATGTGTTTGCTTCTCTTAAGCGTTTATGCATACATCGTGCGTCGATTTGGTCCATTGGGAGTCTAAGTCTTGTTTTATGTCTCCAGTTTGCTCAGGTGCAGCCGGGGTGGTGTTTAGAAGTCCTTTTGATTTCGGGGCAAATCATTACTTTTAGTTTTGGATTCTTCGGTGTAGATGAGGTTAGGTTATAGTTAAACCCTATGATTTGTGCTCGTATGCCTAGTATGCGAACTATAGCCTTCCTTGTATGTATGCTATGATTTGATTTGATCTAATATGTGTTGGTATCGCTTAACTATGCTTCAAACCGTGTGCCTCTTATGATCTGGGAGATGCATGCTTTGGGATTTGTTTTGGATTTGACATGAAGAGGTATGTAAAGTGTAGCTGTGGCAAGGTTAAGGTACATATTTGTTTAATTCGTAAGTTATGATTAGTAGCGGGTTAAGATATGTTTACGGTATGTTATGATAAGGTATGATGGGCCCCAGAGTCTGCGAGTCAGGAAGCCCAGAACGACAGTGAACCATTGGGATAAGCCTGAGCGTAGTCTCCATTATGATAGGAATAACCCGGAGTCCACCAAGAGGTTTGGTTGGACAATGGGAACCTGAAGGTTTGAGTGTGTGTGCTCCCCTCATCTGTTTGGATGGTTAGGGTCGGCCAACCCTTCCATCACCGGAGAAGAAGGCTTATATGTTATGTTTGATATGTATGTTCTGTATGTTTGTTTCTGAGAAGCCCGGGATGGGATTTTGTTACTCGTACCCGCCGAGTTGTATGTTTGATTTGATATGTCTAGGATTGTGAAACGGGGATAGATTTCTTAAGTAAGAGAAAATATGAATCTTTTGAATATGAACTCTGAAGTATGATTTGTTAAGTTTCGATTTGAATCCGTCTGATTTGCAACTTGAATTTGTTAAGTTTTATTCGTTTTGTTTTGATTTGTAATCCCTATACTTATGTATCACGGGAAAATCTTTGGTGTGCAAAACTATCCCCGAGTTCATGAACCATGCATGTGTTTGAGAACTTGCTCTGCTCCTATATATATATATATATATAGTGTGTGTGGTTAGCCCCTCACTCAGTCAAGTAGATTGACTGACACCTCTCCCTCCGCAACCTTTTAGTTTGCAGGTTTTGCTAGGAGTTTGAAGCTACGCGGTTGTGTCAGGTCTTTTGAGTCAGTCGGTTTGTGTCTGTCCTAGATAGATTGCATTCGTATTTGCATAAGTTTGAATTTTTAGTTATGTAAGTTATGCATTTGTACGTTTATGTATTCAAAATTTAAATTGCCCTTGTCGGGCTTTACTTGTTTTGCATCTAAAAAGAGGCCTGAGGAGCCCAAGTTTACTTGTAATTGGTATGTTTAATTTTCACAGGCCCGTGGCCAATGCATGTGTATGATTTTAGCTTCCACCTTTGTATTTGGTTCAATTTGACAGGGTCTAAGTTTCACCTAGCTTAGGTGTGTCTTTGATTTGTCACATGTTCACTACGGTTTGATTCGGGTGCGGAGTTCCCATATCGTACTCGGGTCGGACCATGGTGCGGGGGATGTGGTGCCTCACGTGCGGGGTGCTAGAGGAATATTTCTCCAAGGAGGTTGAAGCTCAACCCGTAGCCAAAATTACCGACAAGGTCGTCCAAGACTTCCTCTGACGTAACATCATTTGTAGGTTTAGCATACCCAGAATCCTCATATGCGACAACAGAATCCAATTCCAAAGTGCAAGGACCCGGTCGTACTGAACAGATATGGGCATTAGCCAGATGTTCATGCCTGGGTTGAAGAACTTGACGGTATTCTCTGGGCATACCGGACCACACCGACCGCCACGGGTCTAACCCAATTCTCCATGGTCTATGGGTCAGAAACAGTTATCCTCGTGGAACTATTGCACGAAACAGCCCGCGTCACCAACTATCAGCTAGCTAGGAACACTGAGGATAGCGCCTACGAACTAGACATGGTCAAAGAACTCCACCAAAAGGGTTATCAGCGTCAGCAACAATACAAGGCCGCGGTCACCAGAAGCTACAACAAAGTGGTCCGACCCGGAGCTTTCTAAATTGGCGACCTGGTGCTTAAAAAGGCTGAGGTCTCCAAACACGTGGGCAAACTACAACCCAATTGGGAGGGACCCTACCGCATCACCGATATAGGTTGCAACAAAGCCTACCACTTGGAAGACATGGATGGCAACCCTATCCCAAGATCCTGAAATGCACACAACTTGAAGAAGTTTTACATTTAAGTTGCATCTCCTTGTAAATTTTCCCTGCTTCTATGCAAATTCAGTAAAGAAAATAGGTTCCCAGTAAATCTGGCTTTTATCTTAATCAAGATTGAATCTCTCAAGATTAATCCGGCCAATCCGGACTCACCTTAGGGTTCAGTTAATCTGAATCCTCTCCGAAAAAGTTTGTCTTTACACCTATCAATCTAAGTTTGTGTTAATTGTGTTATGAATCTTATTAAGTTATCTTAGTGCCATTACACTTGTCATTTAACGTTCAAATGCATAAACAACCAAAAACGACCCAGCGCTTGGGTCAATCTCAAGCCAAAAGTTGTGCAGAAAATTCAAAGAAAATTCTCATTAAGAATAAAAAGGGGCTAAGCCTAGAATTACGAAGTTCATGAGGGTCCAACCCCTCCAACATGAAGAAAACATAAAAAATAAAGCAGAATGCTAAGAAAATACAAGGACAAGAGGATTAAGGCGCCTGTGCTTCGTGCGGGTAAGTGACCGAGCCACCAAATGTTGCTTCCATTTCATCGGTGGCCGTCGGAGCTCTCACATTCAGCGGTTGGGGATTTTCGACCTGGAGAGGCACCGGAGGGTTCTGAGCCTCACTTGGACCTTGTCCTCTAAATCAAAGCCCGCAGGGACTTTCGGTAGAGGCACATGCATAGCAGCCAACATCTCAGCACATTGATCATGCTGCCCACTGCTCTCAGCTTTGAAACTTGCCAGCAGTTGCTTCCGCGCCTCTTCCAAGCTCTGCCACGCGGGTATCTCCAAATCTTCTAGACTCGGCTGTTTTTTATCCACCTTCATGTCAGCCCAAGAGATGGTCCATCCGTAAGAAACTTTGGACCAATCAGGCTCCTCATCCTCCTCCTCTTCATTAGCTTCAGCAACCTCCGCCGGGAAGCCGAGTGCCATCTTGTTATCCTCCTCAATCAGCGGCTTCTCCCGAGCAATAGACTCCTCCAAGGGCCTCTATTGATCTTTGAACTCTTCTGGCAGCACCCCGGGAATGTACGGGGCCCCCAATCCAATCCTCGCGGTGTCCAGTAGGAGATCTTATGGGAGAGGATGGTAGCGATGGACTTGGGACAGACACTTGAAAAAGTCGAAATTCATGTCGTTCACGGCCAACGTCCCTCCGACCGTCTCAAAGACGGCGGAGTTGATGAAATTCCAGACCGTTTGATCTTGGATCGACGGCAGCAGCTTGTCTATGGCCAGAACAAGCATTCAATCCCATAGTCCCTTCCGACATTGTGTCCCTGAATCCAACCATCCCTCCTCCCAGCCTTTTTGGCCCTCTTACAAGCATCTTCCTTTTCCTTCTCCTTGTTGTCAAGAATACTGCGTATAGACACCAACTCCACCTCCATTTTCTCCTCCTTCTCTTGGAGCCTCACCAATTCGACCTCCAAGCTCGACTTTTCCACGATCGAAGATTGGAGCTGCTCGTTCAAACTTTTCACAGTGGCCGCGTGGTCGGCCTGCGACTCCTCCAGTACCTTCTGCAGGCACGCACATTCGTCCTGCCAACTCTTAGCATCCATGATACTTGCTCGCTCAGATAACAGCTGACCCCGAGCCCGGCGATTCATTTTATTAAACTTGGCAAGATGGCACAACCGAACAGATGCCTGCAGAGCGAGTACAGTCCATTAATCAGAAGATAGGTGGAAATTGACAAAAGAAAAAGAAGAACCTGAGACACTTACCGCTACATGGTGACTGGCTATGTTCCAAACGAGCGTGGTATCGTCCTCCTTCGCTAAATCTGCTTGGTCGGCGAAAGTCTGCATGGAATGATAGATAGCTGTGAGCACCTCAAGATCGATCAGCTCAATCGCCAACCTCCTCTATTTCCCGTCACGCATCAACTCGGAAATGTTGAAGGGGTACTTGGGCCCATCAAAAGCTTGGACCTTGATTATCTCCTCGTACTCCTCCTGAAACATGTGGAACTCCAGAGGGGCAGCCGTCTAATAGGCAGAAATCCTCAATTTTGCCCTCCGACCCCCGTCCCCCTGGGTCGCGGTCGTGGGCCGATCCTGCCATTCATCTTCTCCCACCTTCTCTTTCCCTCTCTCCTGAAATCTTCTTTGGGGCAGTCGCTTCCTATTCATTAGCCTTCCTCTTACCCGTACGGCAGGCTCGGGACAAGTTTTTAATGTTACGGTCCACCGTGGGCTCGTGCCCCGACCCTGGATCCCCAGCAATGTTCACTGTAGTCCCCTTCTCTCGAGGCTCTTGTGAGCAGCCCCTTGTGCCCACGACCACCTCATTTTGTTGCGCGGTTAATAAAATAATGGACTCCCTGCTGCCCCACAACATCACCTAATTCTGCCACTAATTTGAGAGTATAGGTCTCTGAAAGCCCTTCATGGATGGCAATCTCGACAGTCGTGAGCGCCTTGCCTTGCCCTTTCTTGGCATACTCTTTATCTAAATCCTTCTCTCTCTGGAGAGCCTTGCGCTTGACGGCCTTGTCCGTCGCGATCGTCATGATAGTACCTGCACAAAGAAAATGGGGTCAGACCCAGAAGAAGGCATGCAAATTGGTATTAAAAAAGAAGTGTGAAAACGTGCTTGGATTAGAAAGGTCCATGATGGCATCACCGATCTTAATCTTCCCGTGCCTCACCACACCCGGGGTCAATCCCAAACTCTGAAGCAAGTGAGAGTTGGTGAACATAGCCCTGTCCAAGGGCGCCACTCGTCTCAGAGCCGTCATCAAAGTGTTGGGGCAGGTTACACGTCCCCTATCCAACCTTGTCTCAGCTACGTCGTTCCAAGACGTGTGCTCCAATCCCTCCTAACCAACGGGAAACCTAATTTATACCCATTTGGTCTTCCAATCTTTCCCGTGGGAGGTCTTGGTTGAGTCAAACAGCTTGCACCCCGATCGAGACTGGAACTTTACAAACCTCTTGTGGTTAGGAGAGGCGGCAGCATCGGCCGAGGTGGATAACAGCTCTGCAAAATGCTCCACACTCTTGTCTTGGCCTAGGAATTGCATCAAAATGCGCAAAACTGTCATCATGGCATGCCCATTGGGAAGTAACTGTACCGGACTGATCTGCAAAGCATTGAACAAGTCCACATGAAATGGCGTCAACGGCAGTCAGAAGCCGTGCCCTATGGCTTACAAGGACATGGCGATACATCCCGCTGGTGGAGATCCCATGTGGTCGGTCAATGAGGGGATTATCACGTTACACTTGCCCTTCATTTTCCCCCATCCGGTCAACCGATTCTTTGTCGTCTCCTTCTCCGACTCCTCAACATCCGCCCGGAACTCATGGTAGTACTTCATCGTCTTCTGGGCCCCCTTCTTCTTCTGGCCCCCTTTCTTCTTCACTGAGCTGCCTCAACCTTCGACCTAGACCCACTCCCAACGGACATCTGTTCTATCTCTTCTGCAAATGCGTCAATCGCCGGGTCTTCGGGCGATTGAGCGCGTCCACTTCCTAAAGCTTCCTCCCTACCCTCCTCCGGTGCCAGAGCCTCGGACGCCGCTGCCCTCTCCTCAAATTCCCTCTGGTCGCGGAGTTCGTACACGTAAAACTCCGAATGATGGGTGTTCTTGGTGCGGGCCATTTTTGGGTGAAGAAAGAAATAGAAGAAAAGAGGAAGAGATATGAGTTCAAGACGTACCTTGAAATGTTCTGGAATAAAGGTGCAAGGAAGCTCTGTGATTTCTCTCTCTCTCTATATATATATGCTCTGAAGTCTTTTTAAGCAAGTGGTAAAAGAGAGAAAATCTAGTCTAAGTCCCCCTTTTATAGATAGCGGTTACCAGTCGAGAAGACTCTCTATTCAATCGTGGCCCTCTACGATCTCACGCTTGGATCGTTACTCGCTAGAGATCCGCACACGCCTTACCCCAAAAAAGGCAGCAATTAATGCACCAAAAAGAAGCGTGTTGTGTACAATCTGTTTTCAAAAAAGCAATCACCCAGAGCGACAGCAAAACATAGTATTTCCCGCTAACCTCATTAATACAAGGGCATACATGGCACCCCACTTGCGCCCTCAGTTTCCGACCCCAGTCGGTCGATTCGACCTCGCTCGATCAAGCCCGGCTCAAAAGGCAGTAGGTCGAAGCAGGTCCCCAGCTCGAGATCAAGAGGGAGAAGCTCCGACTTGCTCCAAGCCTGCCACCACCGACGCATCACTTCAAAGTCCATGTAACACCCCGTTTACTCTTGTTCATACAGGTTTGTATTATGTGAATTTAATTTACGCAAATGTGTGACTTATTTGCCTTATGTGCGTTAATTTGATTTAAATTGGAGTTTAATTACAACTTCCATGAAGTTTTGGACCTAATTAGTTAGGGTGTTTTAAACCAACTTGAGCTCGGGAATTCGAATTCGAATTCCGACACCACCATTGGATTGGTCTCGTCGATTCGAGTCCAATGGACTAAGCCTTGACTCTTTTCATAACCATTTGACCCTACAACTAAAGAAAGACCCATTTTAATTGGACCGGACTATCCATATTTGAACCAAGATCCTACCCAAATTTTATAAGACTTAAGACCTAAACTATCAGCCCTCATTCTCACAATTCACCCCTCCCAAATGTTGAAATGGAGAGAAGAAAAGAAGAGGAAGAAACCCATTTGCCCCTTTGTCCATTTTGAGCTCAAGAGACCTTCATTTCTCATCATTTCTTCAAGGTAATTCAAGATTTGGATTCTATTTGTCAAATGCTCTCTTCTCTTTCTTGGAATTCATGTTTTTTTTGTGTGAATTTAGCATGAGATTGAAATTTGGGAAAACTAGGGTTCTTGGGGGGAAATGAAGAGTTTGAATTGGGTGCTTGATTTCTTGTATTCTTGAGCATGTACTTGAGTTATTGGGTGTAATAAATGCATGAATGGGGTTGGGGGATTGACTGAATGCTTAGAAAGCACCCCCTGAGTGCGTCCGCTTCTCGGTACAAGAATTGGGGCATGACAATTTCTTTAACTGGGATTATTTGTTATAAGGGAGTTTGAGAATTTTAAATTTAATTCCTAACCTATTTAATTAATAACAAATGAAATGTTTACTCGAAACTTGAGGCTTTAGGCTGCGTAAAACCAAAATTGTTTTGTCCGTCACCATGAGGTTTAAATATATTGCTGTCATCTCATTAATGTGGTGAAAAATTCTTTAATTAAGTTAGTAGTGCATGGCATTATTTAATGTTAGATGATTTATTTACCAATTAATGCTTCGTGGGTTTTGTAAATGAAAATGTGATGTCTTTAGGCATGAAATCACCTCTGTTTGTGTCCGCCATCAACACATTATATGCTGCATTCATTATATTAATTTGGGGAAATGAATTCTCGATTTAAATCATTAATGCATTTCATTATTTAAAGTTAGAAGCACTAAAGCACTATTTACTAATTGATGCAATTTGTACAGAAAGGGTGCATTAAATGTTCAGTTTGATAATGAATTTGAATTGATAAATTTAAATGAGTCACGATCTGTTCCTTTATTTCATTTGCCAAATGCAAGCATTGTTTTTAATGTTAAGATGTGGTGATCTGTGTTTCGGGCGCTACATCCTTAAGTGGTATCAGAGCTCTAGGTTACAAAACCGGAGCTCTAGTGTCGTGTTAAGTCTGTTTAGGTCGTTCGGCTTAGGACAACGTGGTTATGTGACTTATATGACTTAATGTTCAATTACTTGATTCTTTTACTTGAAATCATATTCATTCACTAACCTTCATGCATATATATTGTTATTCTTGCTTTTACAGGATGCCTCTCTGTAGACACCATCGTGAACGATCACCATACTGCTACTATCCACGGATCATTCCCCACCTCGTGATGGCAACCCTCCGCCACCACCCCACGTATGGAACCGGATGACTTCATGGAGAGACTCTGTACCTATCTGGATCGCAGGAACCGTCAGAACGCACCCTATGGAAATCAGGAAGGGGGTCAGCTCACTGCTACTTTAAGGGAGTTTCGTAATCAGAACCCCCCGGTATTTGAGGATGGAGACGACATTCGAGCTGAGGAGTGGTTGATGCAGATCGACAGGATATGGGAGCTTATTCCTTGTGGTCCGGTGGAGAAGGCTAAATTCACACTTTCCATGATTGAGGGGCAGGCTTACAGTTGGTGGTCTAGCGTGAGGACACAGTTGGATGCTGTTGGAGAGGAGGTCACTTGGGATACTTTTGTTCGGGAGTTCAGAGACAAGTACATCCCTATCACTGCGCGTGACCGACGCTTGAGGGAGTTCATGGATCTCAAACAGGGCGGGAGGACTGTGACTGAGTACATTGATGCATATGAGAGGCTTTCCCGCTATGCTCCCAATATAGCGAATGATGATCGACACAAGGCTCTCCACTTCTTCCAGGGTCTTCGAGAGGATATGAAGGATGCCTTGGAAGCATCGAATGTTAGCACCTGGACCAAGGTGATATAGAAGGGCCTTAAGGTGGAGGAGCGGGTTGTGGCTAGGAGGAAGGTGTCTCATTCCGGCCAGGGTTCGGGTTCAGGATCACACACTAAGTTTGGTAAGAGGTCGGCACATCAGGCATTTCCCCCTTCTAAACCCCAAAATAAGCCACCCCGTCAGACAGCATCGGCACCCCAGCTGACTATTAAGAGGCCCAAGTGTGCTCATTGTGGAGGTCCCATCATCTATCCGAGCAGTGTTGGAAGTTGCTTAGGAGGTGCTTTGGTTGTGGAGCTCCTGACCATATGGTGAATCAGTGCCTAGAGAAGCGACCGGACTACGTGGCTGTAGGAAACAGGAGGCCCGCGATTCAGGCTCAGGCATACACATTAGATGGCGAGGAGGAAGCAGCTGAGGTCGACCCGACTACCGTGGTGGAAGGTACTATAAGCATACATGGCATTTCATTTCATGCATTGCTCGATCCGGGAGCCACACATTCATTTATTTCTCCGGATGTTGCTATTTCTGTTGTCTTGCCTGTTGTTATTTCTGCGCATGATTATGTGATAAGTTCGCCTCTTGGAGGGAGCTTGGTTACTAGTCGAGTTTTTCGGGAGTGTCCGATCAGTGTTGGGGGCAGAGTTTTTCCGGCTAATTTGATTGAGATGACTATGAAGAGGTATGGAGTACTTCTCGGGATGGACTAGTTGTACAAGTATGGTGCTGTGATGGATTGTAAAAAGAAGAAGGTGTCGTTGGGTTCGGTGGTTTTCTTGGGTAAGAAGTTGAACTCTGGACCATTTGTGTCGTTTGTTGAGGCGAGTAAGTTGGTTCGGGATGGAGCGACGGGATTCGTGGCCTACTTGCTGAACAAGCCAAAGGATCAGGCTAAGCTCGAGGAGACGGAGGTAGTACATGAGTTCCTTGATGTTTTCCCGGAGAATTTGGGCTCTCTACTGCCCAACAGGGATATAGATTTCGTGGTGGATCTCTTTCCAGGAGCGGAACCATTTTCCAAGACCCCGTATCGGATGGCTCCAGTGGAATTGAAAGAGTTGAAGGTGCAATTGGATGAGCTCTTAGCTAGTGGGTACATCCGCCCGAGCACTTCTTCGTGGGGTGCTCCCGTCTTGTTTGTGAAGAAGAAAGATGGGACATTACGGATATGCATCGACTACTGTGAGCTTAATCGGATGACTGTGAAGAACAAGTATCCGTTACCTCACATTGAAGAGTTGTTCGATCTCTTGCAAGGT
>JBBMKE010304562.1:0-13657 GCA_037834125.1 Lippia alba | reverse complement strand
TTTAATGTATTTAAATTAATAATTTATAATATGTATTTACATAATTACCCCTAACTAATAATTATTGACATAATTATATGAGGGTATTTTAGGCGATCAACATTTTGTAAGAAACTTATGTGCTTTTATTTAATTATTTAATTTTGGAGGTATAATTTACGAATCAATCAATATTTCATAACTCAGTTTTGGACTACATTTTTTCCTATATTGTTTTATATTATGGAAGGGAATGATTTCATATATTCAGAATTTATATTATTATTTTTAATATTAATTTTTATTTAATCCAATTTCTGGGTAAGTATTAATGTATGAGTTTCATATATGTTCTTTATCAATTATGTCTCATTTGTAAGTCACATTTAACTTTCATATAATGTACAATTGTATGGTAAGAACTTATTATTATTTGTTAAATGCATTATGTATGCTAACTCTGCTAGACATTTATTTAATTGTTGTGGATGTGATCAATACAATCCTTGCGCCCAAAAAAAAAAGAAGATCAAAAGAAAACTAGACCATTCACCACACACAAATTCAATTAATGAAAATTTTAATTTAAATATAAAATATAAAATTGCCTATTAAGTTACTGTAATTTTTTCATAAATTAAGAATCAATAAGGTCAAAAAGCAAACTGATAAATAACATTGATTCTACCAAAAAACTGAGTCACAACACAATTTGAAGAAACAACAACTACCCAACGACATCACTGAGGGGGTTCTACAAGAGCTTCTTGTCTTTCAATGGCCCGTTTGGAAACTCTCTTTCATTATTTTGATGGGGGTTCTACAAGAGCTTCTTGTCTTTCAATGGCCCGTTTGGAAACTCTCATTCATTATTTGTACGTTAAATGCATGTATTCATGTATGCAAATGTGAATTGAAATTTTTCGGCATGTCATTGCAAATCGATGAAAGGCCACAACTTCACATACTTTTGGGAAAAGAAATATTCTTCTAATTATGAGGGTTTTCAACATGCAAGAAACTGAACGGAAAATCACACACAAGATTCATCGGAATAAAGATATCCGACATCATAAGATTGAAAAAAAAAAAAAAACTGGCCCTATGACAACCGTAGATGAGAGAAATTAAGAGAGGAAATAAAAAAGCACATCTAAAAAATCTATGAGAGCATCAAAATTGAGAAGAAGAAAGAAGAATATTTGAGGGAAAACAAAAGAACAAATTATTTTTGAGAATGGGTATT
Source organism: Lippia alba (assembly GCA_037834125.1). Lineage (NCBI taxonomy): Eukaryota > Viridiplantae > Streptophyta > Magnoliopsida > Lamiales > Verbenaceae > Lippia > Lippia alba. The sequence goes on along the minus strand of JBBMKE010304562.1, from coordinate 12,432 downwards.
TGGATGGTAAGGAAAGAATTAAATTTTAGTTAACCAAGGACCAGGTTAGAGTTTTGTTTGAGTTTGTTAATTATTTTACTTATTGATTTTTTATGTGGCAAGCTACTACTCGTAAGTTCAGCCAAGCCCAGCTTGGGCTGAAATTTTCCTAATTTCACATGGTAGTCTCAAATTATAAGTTTAAGGAAAAAATGGAAAAAACGGAAATCAACTATATCTCAATTATAATTTTAGGATAAATATTTTTCTGATGAAAAATTTGACATTTTATCAAGAAAATTATTATAATTTCAAGATTTTGATCACCGAAATTTATTTTAATCATCGAAAAATAGTGAGTAAAGCCCGCAGAATCTATTTTAGACACTGGAAAATAGGAAGTAAAGCTCACACACGTAATATAACTATTATACGTGTCTAGGATGCTAATGGGTACCACATCATTTAGTCAACGCGTTAAAATTTACCTATGTGTAATGTCATATAATTTAAAACTCTCATCATTTACTTGTTGTTTTCCGACTATTAAAATAGATTCCGGTGAAAGAAATTCTGAAATTACAACTATTTTCTGAATGTGTCAAAATTTTCATCGAAAACAAATTTATCCCAAAATTACAAATGATCCTTAGTTGGCATTCCAATTTTACAATTTCTCCTAAATTTAAAGTAGTTAAAATACCGTGTCAAGACACGGGTAGAAGGTTTTATTGTGTACATTTTTATTTGTATCGAAAACTCTTTTAAAAAAAAATCTACCCCTCTAATAAGGTTTGAAAAACATTTTTATTTATATCGAAAAGAGAAAAGAGAAAGAGAAACAATTTATTTGTATAGTGTCAAGCTAAATTTATTTCTCTTTCCCTTTTCTCTTTTCGATATAAATAATTTTTTTTTAAAATCGTATTAGAGGGATAGATTTTTTTTTTGAAAAAATTTTATGCGAGGAGAATGTACAATATGTCGATATCAAATACGAGTATTCTATACAATACAATGAAATAATTTTTTTAAAAATATTCATGCAATAGAAATTAATAGTAGTTAACTAAGGATTACACATATTGCTGAGTCACAAGGCAATACATCCGTTAATCGAGTGGTCCTAAGAAAGTGCAGCTAAAGATACATATGCATGTGGAGTAATTGTGAGGATTATATTTAGAAAATTGTTAATTAGACATGCATGCATGACCCTAATTATTATTTTTATTTTTGATAAGTATAAAACATTATCATAATTATGAGGTTAGCAAAATAGTCGTCATAGTATTAAAGGTGTAACGGGATATATAGACAAAATCGACCCTACCACGTTCCTCTTTGCCCATTGAACCCTACCCTCTCTTCCAAACAACATAAGCCCACGCGTGCGTTTTATTAATATTGCATCTTCTTTATTATATTTTCTCCATTTTCTATGTTTTAGGCCATTAAATATACAATACCCCACTCCGCCGAGAATTATTAGGTTAATTTAATTTAATTTAATTTAATTAATTATTTATATAAAAATATTGTACAATTGTTTAATTGATTTTTTTTATTTATAAAATTTACACCACTCATGTTATAATTGTAGAATATTTTATTTTTCATTATACTTATTTGACCGAATTAAGTTTTAGTTATAATTTAGGGAAAATTACATTTAACTATCCTGTATTTAGACCTAATTACAACGTAGTCCATGATTGTTTAGAAATTACATTTTAGTCCTATCTTTTATTAATATTTGTAATTAGGCCTAATTTTTGTAAACTTTTAGGGATAATTTTGCAATTTTGGTCATGTATTAAATGTAACACTCATAAAAGCATTCGGAACATAAATGTATTTTTACGAATTTCGTTAATGGATTTCATGAAAACAAGAAATATAGGAACTATATTGTAATATCCAAAAGAATATGGACCATATTGTAATTAGGCCTAAATACAGGGTAGTTGGATGTAATTTTTCCTATAATTTATTTTATTTTATAGTGAAAAAGTTGTTTATTGTTGTTAGTATACGAGAATTTAATAAGTCATGAATTATAAAGTTGTTTATTGTTGTTAGTATACGAGAATTTCTATAACTTTCAAATTTTGTAATTCTTGTCTGGTTTTTATCGAAAAATAAATTTATTCTGAAAATTTTCGACGATAAATTGATTTGCCAACGAAAAATTAATGGTACGGAAAAAATGGGCATAGATCGTAAATCTTAAAAAATTATAAGATTTAACTACAAAATAAAATTTGGTAGTACTAAATTAGCAAAATGAGAAATTTAAAGGATATATATATGGAGAGTTTGCGTGCACTTTGTTTCTTTATGTGAGATGCAAGTACATAGTCTAATATTAATGGGGGGCATTAAGTTTTCTGATACTTTCTCTCGCATGAGGGCGTTACTTTCTCTCGTATGAGGGCGTTCACACCACGAAACCCTACTTCTGCCGTAACCCTTTTTTCGTGTAGGGAAGTGAATGGCGCCGCTTTGAAGACTGTTATTCGGCGTGATTCATTGCCGGAATCCTTCCTCTGTTCCTATTGGCTTTGCGTTTCTGTTTGGTTGGTTTTTCTTTCGTTGGTCTCCCTCAGCTTTCTTTTCCTTTTTTCGCAGGTTACTATTGGGGATTCCACTCAGGGTCTGAGGCTTCCGTCATCACTTACATGGGCACTCCTTCTTCTTCTGCCGCCACAGACGTGGCCTCCGTGGATTCTAACTGGCTAGTATTACTCGTACACTCTCCCTTACTTCTAAGGAGTCTGTAAATTGGAGACTACCTGAATCCATAAGAGGGAATGATCTGAGAGACCATGCCCTAACTCTGGTGGGACGCATTTTTACGCGTCGGTCGATCCGTTTTGAAACTTTCAGGCTTACCATAACGAGAGCGATGAATCCGATAAAAGGGATGGAGATTACTAAGATCCATGATGACCGATTCCTGTTTAGGTTCAATCACAAATTGGATTTGCAGAAGGTATTGGCTACTTCTCCGTGGAATTATGATAAATACCCTATTCTCATTAGCACCTTAAAGGAAGATGATGATCCGGTGACAGTGAAACTGGATAGTTGTGAGTATACTTTACATATTGGTGGGATTCCTAGAGGCTATCGAAATTCTGAAGTGGTCAAGTGGATTACAGAACGTATTGGTGAGGTATGGGAAATACCGAATGGTCAATTTGGGGCTTCGTTTGATAGTGCAGTTCGTGTGAAGGTGAGAATACGCATGTCAGAACCCCTTTGCCGATGCATTTCTCTAATCCTTCATTCTGGAAAGGAGATTAAGGTGACAATTAAGTATGAACGACTTGGAAATTTCTGCTACTTATGTGGTCTCTGTGACCATGTTGATCGGTCTTGCCTCCTAAGATACGAAGATGACTTTCAGAAGCCTTTCCCTAACTTTTACTATGGTGCTTGGCTCAGAGTTCTACCGAATTCAAACCCCGATGTCGATCGAAACTTCCTCAATCCAGCCCTATCCCAGTCAACTAAACTCAATGATCTGAACCCGAACCAACCCCGCTTCAGCAACTATCCTTCTCCTCCATTACAACCCTCACCCAATCCTCGAGCCAACCACACCGATAATTCTCCGACTGATTCTTCCAGTGGCCCAATTTATGGAGCCGATACCTCTGCCACTGAAAATCCATCCCTCTTCCACTCTCTGGTACCCAATACAGTGAGTACCCACTCACACCTAAAACCCACTGACTACAGTACCTTGCTCAACAATATCAAATTCCCTCTACTCAACAGTACCTTAAACCACCCAAATCCCTCCAACTCCAACGACATCAGCAACCCTGAATTCAATTCTAACACATAGACTACTGTCCTGCAAACTCAGCACACCCCCACCTCAGGCATCACTCTCCTCCCATCCCCGCCTGACACACTTTCCACTATTTCTCAGAATAAAACCACACACCCATGACCCTTGAATCCTAGTCAGAGCCCTGAACGCGGGAAACAAAATATATCCCTCATCTCTTTGTCCTTGGAAAATATTCCCCCTGAGCAACATGCTACTTACCCCCTATCTCACTGATATGGACAAGGATCTCATCAACGTGCCTCTCAAACTCAGCCTTCCCCCAGCTCCCTTATCCTCAACACAGAAACATCGTAAATTCCGGTCCAATAATTCTTCCCCCTTATCCGCCACTCTTTCCCTCACTTCCTCTTCTGCTGTTTTGGACCCAAATCCAGGATCGACATCCTCTTCTATCCTTTCGGATGTGACTAATTTAACGGTGGAGGCTGCGAGGCAGCCCCGCCGACAACAATGAATTGCTTAAGCTGGAACTGTCAGGGCTTGGGGATGGGTCCCTGGCGAGTTCACAACCTCCGGTCCCTAATTCGGGACCACAATCCCTTGATCATCTTCTTGTCAGAGACCCGTTGCAAACAAAGGAAGGTGGATCAGTTCAAAAGAATGTTTGACATGAATGGTGTTGGTGTAGATTGTGAGGGCAAAAGTGGTGGGCTTGCTCTACTGTGGCGTAGAATTCTAGATGTTACTCTCCAGAGTTATTCGGTGAACCATATCGATGCTCTTATTAATGATGGTGATGGTGGTAGTTGGAGATTCACGGGATTTTACGGGGTGCCAGAAAGAAGTGATAGAGATATTTCTTGGGATCTTTTACGCAGACTCAAGAGCCATTCCTCGTCTCCTTGGCTTGTCTCGGGCGATTTCAATGAGATTTTGGATGACGGTGAAAGAGAGGGAGGTAATGCGAGAACTAGAAGGCAGATGACTGCCTTTGCAGACACGTTGTTTGACGCCGGGTTAACGGACTTGGGTTTCACTGGTTTTTCTTTTACTTGGAGCAGAAACAGTGCATTGCCTAATACACTACGAGCCAGGCTTGACCGTTTGGTTGCTTCGAATAATTGGCGGGCAAGCTTTCCCGACGCTAAAGTTACTCACCTCAAGGAGAGTTGCTCGGACCATGTCCCGATTCTAACTTCTCTCTCCAGATCCAAGAAAAGAGTGAGTGATAAAAGGAAGTCGTTTCGCTTCGAGGCATGTTGGGTGAAGTCGGACGATTGCCGACGAATTATCTCGGAGGCCTGGAAGAATGATAATGTGGGTTTGGCGGCTAATGATGTCTTGGGAAAAACTGAAAAGTGCCGAGTGGGGCTCCTTAAGTGGCGACAGACAGTGAGAAATGACCAAAGCCACGACTTTGATAATCTGGAGAAAAGATTGAAGGAGCTGAAGGAGGAAGTTATTACTGTGGAAAATAAGGCAGAAATGCAGGAAATCCGTGACAAGCTTGGAAAACATTTACTCCAGAAAGAAATCGCTTGGAAACAAAGGGCGAAAATTCAGTGGCTTAGACAGGGGGACCGTAACACGATGTTTTTCCATCTTAAGGCCAAACAACGTGAAGAGAATAACCACATAAGCAGTCTTAAAGATGAAGCCGGGAGAGCCTGTCACTCGGAGGAGGATATTAGGGGAATCATTGAAAGGTACTTTGGGGACATTTTTGCTTCGAAATGCTTGCCTAGTGAGGATCTTGATGCAGTCCTTCAGTTTGTTCCGTGTCGTGTAAGTGATGATATGCAACAGCAACTCCTCAGACCCTTCTCCCTCGATGAGGTAAACTGTGCACTTAAGAATATGTATCCGTTAAAATCCCCTGGCCCAGATGGCCTCCCTCCTTATTTCTTTCAGCATTACTGGGATATTGTTGGTAGAGATGTCTCGAGGTGTGTTTTGGATTTTCTTAATCATGGCGTCTTTGATAGGAAACTCAACTTTACTCACATTGTTCTCATTCCCAAGTGCAAGTCCCCTGAGGTTGTTACTCATTTTCGTCCCATTAGTTTGTGTAATGTTATATATAAAATCGCATCAAAAGCCTTGGCTAATAGATTGAAACCTTTGCTCCATGATCTTATTTCTCCGAGTCAGTCTGCCTTTATTTCTAACCGACTCATCACTGATAAAGTTCTTGTGGCCTTTGAAATCAATCATTTTTTGAATCGTAAAAATACAGGAAAGGAAGGGTTCTTTAACATGAAACTTAACATGAGCAAGGCGTATGATCGCATCGAATGGCGGTTCCTAAAACGGCTCTTGGTCAGGTTAGGCTTTCCATTGTTATTTATTTCCCGTATCATGACTTGCATCTCTTCTGTCTCTTTTTCCTTTCTTTTGGATGGTTCTGAGTTTGGTGCTTTGGTCCCGGAGAGGGGTATCCGCCAGGGAGACCCCTTATTCCCTTATCTCTTCCAGTTTTGTCTAGAAGTTTTATCCTTGATGTTGTAGGAGGAAGAAGGAATTGGTGGTATTAGGGGCATTGCGGTTTGCAGGGACGCCCCGAGGGTTTCCCACCTTCTCTTCGCTGATGATACACTAATCTGCGGGAATGCCAACTTGAATACTATGCATTGTGTGAAAGGCATGGTTAACTGGTATAGCTTGTTATCGGGGCAGATGATGAATTTCCAGAAGTCTTCAGTGGTTTTTAGTAAGAATATCCCCGGTGATGAGCAGAGGAACATGGCTGGTGTGTTGGGGATTAGGTGTGTGGATAAATTGGACATGTATCTCGGCCTCCCTTCTGTTGTGGGGCATTCGAAGAGGGAAGTTTTTGCAGGGATCCTGGATAAGATTAAAAAGAGAGTCAGAGGGTACTCAAAAAAATTCCTTTCCAAGGCGGGAAAAGAAGTTTTGATCAAGGCCGTTTTGCAAGCTCTCTCGGCTTATTCGATGAATTGTTTTCTTATGCCGGATAACTTTATCCATGAGATGGAATCGGTGGTAGCACAGTTTTGGTGGGATAGTGGAGACAAGAGGCGTATTCACTGGTTTGAATGGAAGAAGCTCTGTACGAGTAAAGACGAGGTTGGGTTGGGTTTTAGAGCGCTTAAATTCTTTAATTTAGCCTTGTTGGCTAAACAACTTTGGAGGGTAATTCAACCTCCTGACAGCCTCATGAGTAGGATTCTTAAAGCGCGGTATTTTTCGAGAAGGATATTTGGGGGGCTTCTTTGGGGCGTTCCCCATCCTACATCTGGAGAAGTCTCTTTGAAGCTCGTTATTTAGTTGCTGCTGGCTTGAGGTGGAGAGTTGGGGATGGGAAGCAGATCCGAATTTCAGGCCTTATTTTCGTCAGGGCGCGAGCATTGCGCCGGAATGGGTCTCGGACCTTCTCCTTCAAGGACTCAGGGAATGGGACGAAGTGCTTATCCGTAATGCTTTTCATGGTCGGGATGCTGATTGTATTCTTAGTATTCCACTTGGTGTGACACCGCGGGATGATAAATTAATTTGGCACTTTAATAAGACGGGGATTTTCATAGTTCGGAGTGCGTACAAGTTGGCTTTTGATATTGCGAACCGTAATGAACCTTCATCGGCTGCTGCTGGAAACCGCGAGCTTTGGAAGGGAATCTGGACTGTTAAGGCGATCCCTAAAGTTAAGCATTTCCTTTGGCGGGTGTGCAAAGGAATTCTACCTACGGGAGTGAAGTTGAAGCAGCGACATTGCCTCTCGGATCTGAATTGCGTTTATTGTGGTGATCCGGAGGATTTGGGCCATGCTTTGGTCTGCTGCCCTTTTGTACGACAAGTCTGGGCACTTTCGGGAGTGCTGTGGTACTGGACAAGCCGTCTTGCTACTGATTTCGCAGGTAATTTCTGTAAATTGTTACAGGCTTTGGTTAGAGAGGATGTAGGTAAGGCAGCAACTTTACTGTGGGCCATCTGGACATGCCGAAACCTGAAGAAATGGGAGAATGAGAATCGGCAACCCCATGAAGTGTTACAGTTTGCATTGTACAATTTGACTACCTTGGAGGGCGTGGAGATGGGTGCTCCGAACATTGATCCCATTCCGCAAGAATGTCGTTGGGAGAAACCGGAGGCCGGATGGGTGAAGATTAACTTCGATGGGGCCGTGTTTATGGAATCTAATGTTGTTGGAATTGGAGTGATGGCAAGAGATTCGGATGGCAATTGTGTTGGTTGGGAAACTGATAGGAAACGACACACGGTTGACCCTTTTGTGGCGGAAGCTCAAGCAGCTTTGTCGGCAGTTCGACTTGGTAGGGACTTCCTTTGGAGTAACGTAGTCATTGAGGGTGACTGCCTCAACCTTATCAACGCTCTGCGAAGGGAGGAGAAGGACTTTTCGGACATTGGTAAGCTGCTGGAGGACATTAGAACTATTTTTCCTGTTTTTCCAATGTTTGTTTCTCATTTATTAGGCGTGGTGCCAATGTTGTGGCCCACCTTCTTGCTCGTAATGCGGCTTCGGCCTGCGTTGGCTCTTCGGACTTTCCGGATTATGTTTTGGACGTTTTTTTGGCTGACTTAGTTTAGTTGGGCTTGCTGCCCTTCAGTCAAAAAAAAAAAAAAATGGGGGGCACTTCTCCTGCAGGAATTTAAGGGATATTACTTTGTTTCACGATTTTTTTTCTTTTATTTTAGAGGTATATATGTTGGATATTAATTAGATTTCTTGAGTGACCCATCATTAAATAATTTCATAACGGTGAGGATAGTACGTACCCTCAGCGTATTGAATAGCTTCAGTATTTGTAATTTCGGCCAACGACATTCAATAATTGGTTTAATTAATTAATATTATATATAATTGTTTTTCAAAACAAATATAATATATAATTGAGTATTTGAGTGGTCGTGTTCGGGCTTTAGTTTCAGATATTTCCTTCATCAATTTCGCTCTCTAATTTTATTTAATTCACATGATTTTCCATCATAATTAAATTTCCCATCAAAAGGATCATTTCTCCACGAGTTTGTTTTACCAAGTTTTGTAGTTTTCCCTTGCAGAATTTGGGGGAAAATTGCGATTTTTAGTTCATCTGATTTGACACTATCGCGATATTAATTTCACTCATTTTAAAAATTAAAAATATCCATAGATTAATAAAACATGTACAATAATGATTTCAAACATTATGATAATGGTCCCGCCATTAATTAAGTAGCGAAAAAGACACGTAATCTAAAAACGTAATTTTTCTCATACTTTGGATTAATGTTTAGAATGCTCCATAAATGAAATGGATAACTGGACCGCTTTTAAAATATTAAATTAAAAAAAAATGTAATTTTGAAAAAAATAAACTATCCATTATTTTGTCCAATCACATCACTTCGAACACTTGTTATGTGATAAATTTAAAAACTAATATGCATCATTATATCTTTATCATGACGTATATTTATCTCATATTTGTATAAATGCATTTATTCTTCAAGACAAAGTTCAGGACTTCGAACGATCTCGCTTGGGTGTACGTATGATAAAAATAAATAAAATAAAATAAAATATTTGTATCTATGCATCCTAAATTATATCCCATTAATAACTACTGTGAGTTTAATTCTATTGTGAATTTAATTCATTTTCCTTTTTAATATAATAATACTGCATATATAGTACGTCCATGCTTCATCTTTCAAAACAGCTGTATATATGCAAAGTGAGTTCGAGCATGTAAGAGGCTGCAAAGATTAATCTGCAACTTAGTCGCAAAATATATCTTCCTCATCAATTAATTTATTTAATTAATAGGATCCTTCAATTATAATAAGATTGAGACATAATCCATATTAACAAGATTTCTTGAAATTGCAGATATCCCAATTAGGAAATGGGTGACTCGACAAAGTTTTTTTTTTTCGGGGGGAACCGGTCAAGGTGACCGTGAGGTTTTTACCGAGGCCCTCTCCTCATTTATTAACGAACCCAAGAATAAGTACAAAGAGAGCACATCCATATGTCAACAAGACAAAATTTAGCGAAGTGATTTGCCCAAATGTAAACATGAATAGCAGGCCTTATTTGATCATATTGCCTCTTTGAGAGAGCCCGTGTTACAGCCGACATTTTTGCTGTGGCGAATTGGGGCATCGGCTGTTATGGTTGTTGATACCAGTGACATAAAATGGGTTACGTGTTGGCCTAGTAAGGCGCCCAGGGTCCTCAGCTTCGATAGTTTCCGGGGTGGATTCTATCTAACAACATGTCTCCTCACCATTCGTCACGGCGTCCTTAGAACTAATGTAGTTGGTGTTCGTGATATCGTTCCCATTAGAGTCAATACCGTCAATTTCGTAGTAACAAACTATTCCCCAAGGGGAAACATTCCGCATGCAAGTGCGTTCCATATGCCAATCTTCAATATCCCTAAAAGCCTGCAAAAGAGTAAACACCTTCCTGGGCCCAGATCTTTTAGTACTTATGTTGTTAAAAATTTTCTCCAAACAACTGTGCTTGTAAATAATATCATTCTTCCCGAAGAAGAAACCAAGCGAATTAACAGTGAAATTATAATTATGAAATCCAGAGTACTTACCTGCCATATTGCATTGTGGCAGTTCAACCAAGTCGACATATCAACCATCATCTGCATCTTATGTTAGGTATACTCCATTTATCCATTTTAATCAGCCCATTCAATCGAGCCATGATCTCTGATTCCGGAAAAGACCATTGTGTCTGGTATTTAGCACCATTTTTTGCAAGGAAATCAGCCACCATGTTACCTTCGCGGAAAATATGGCTCAAATGTATCTGTATCTTGGCTTTCATTTCCAGGAATTGCATCATCATCTCTTGAATCTGCCAGTCTCCGGCTGTCCCTCTTTGCACCATGTCAATAATCACTTTAGCATCCAGCTCCGCCCAAATGAAGTTAGCCCCTAAACTGACTGCCATTCTCACTCCATGAACCAGGGCCTTAAGCTCCGCAAAAATGTTGGATGTCGTACCAATTCCAGCGCTATGAGCCGCGATCATTTTTCTTGTATAATCTCTCAAAATCACTCCAATTCCAGCAGGACCTGGGTTGCCTAAGGCTGAACCGTCGGTATTTAGTTTTAAATGCCCTTGGAGTGGCTTGATCCATCTTACAATTGTCACTTTTTTCTGTGTAACCGGACCAATATCAATTCCCAATTTCTGTGCTATTCCTCCATCTCCTTTCCACCAATTTCTCCTTATTCTTCCAGCTTCATGAAGTAAAAAAATGTGTCTTATTACTTGATGCCTAATGTTGAATGCTGTATAAATCCTCCCTTGATGCTTTTTTCTATTTCTTTCAGTCCAAGAGAACCAAAAGATGAGGGCTGGGATAATTATTCTCACATGTTTATTAGCGCTAAATGGAGATGACCGAATCCAGCTATTAAACATCGCCATGATCGATGTATTATCCTGCACCTGCAAGTTGAACAGATTAGCAAAATAATTCCAAACTTCTTTAACTTTGCTATTATGTAAAACAACATGTTTAATTGTTTCCTCTTCATTGCAGCAAACGCATTTAGATGGAAAAATTATTCCTTTTCGGTGCAAGCGCTCATACACCGGAATCCAATCATTGAGTAGTCTCCATAGGAAAACCATGATCGTGGGTGTTAGTTTTATGGACCATATAGTGGAAAGAATTTCTGACTTTGGTTTGTTGTCACGTAAAAGTTCCCATGCAGATCGCAAAGTAAAGTCTCCATCTTTGCTACATCTCCAAAGTCCTCTATCCGATTGATTTCTCATGATTGGGACTTTGCATATCTCATTAGCAGTTCATGCATCTAACACAGCTTTTAGTTTCTCCTCATCCCATGTCCCATTACTGAGAAATTCCTTCACTTTATTGTTTGTAATCGGGCCATCATGATAGCTTGCCAGAGGTTTGCCCTTATACCATACATCTTCCCAGAACTGTATATTTCCATCACCAATATTCCAGTATAGGTTTCCTCCACATGACCCCTAATTTTGCAAAGACGTTGCCCAACCGCCGAGTGATACTTGGTTACAGGGGCATGTTTTGGGTGCAGGTTTTTCCAGTATTTGCTTTCCATGTAACGCGACCACAGCGAATCACACGTTCGCATACGCCACTAGAGTTTGTACGAGTAGGCTCGAACTATATCTCCTAGACTTCTAACGCCAAGACCGCCTTCATCCACTGGATAACAGGTGTGTCTCCAATTTGTCAAATGCAACTTTCTATTATCATCTCGGGATCCGCAAAAGAACTTGTTAATCATGATCTCCATCTTATTGATGATCGATATCGGCGGCTCTATTATCTGAAAGATATGCGTTGAAAGTGCTAGGAGAGTAGATTTTATGAGTTGTAGCCTTCCTCCATGGGAGAGGTAAGCACATTCCCAACCGTTAATCTGTTTTCGTAACCTATTGATTAAATCGTCATATAGGCTGATCCTTTTTCGGCCTTTGTAGAGTGGTGCTCCCAAGTACTTGATTGGAAGCTTCTCCTGTTTGTATCCAAGTTCTCCCTTAACTTCTATGGCAGCCACAACATCATCGTTACCTATAACAAATATGCTCTTGTTAGCATTTACATTTTGGCCGAAAATCTGTTCATAATTATGAATAATAATTTTAACTCCCTGAATAGATA
>JBBMKE010304452.1:0-13659 GCA_037834125.1 Lippia alba | reverse complement strand
CGCCGTAGTATTTCCCGAGTGCTAGGTCTCACATCCACTCGAGGGTATTGCGGTGCGGGAGTTGTAGTGTTAGGGGGCGCTACAAGTGGCAACTCATGAATACCTTGACTACTCATCAATATGATTCCATATAATCATAAATACATGCTTAAGGATCAATTTCCATCAAATAAATGCAAGAAAGTCACAAGGGAACATGTTTGATCAAGAAATATTCACAACTCATGCAAACCTTGATCATATCATGCAAATATTCACAACTCATGCAAACCTTCATCATATCATACATAGGATAGCTTAAAAGAAAGAGGGAGAGATGCCATAAATTAATTCATACTCACATAAGCAAGAAATAAAAGATCAAGGTGATGGCTTGAGGTGGAAGATGATGAATAGTAAGCTTTCCCCTTCTTCTCTTGGGTCACATTTTGGCTGCCAATATTCAAGGGTTTAGAGTGCTTAATTGAAATGAAATTTTCTAAGTGCTGATGGGGTTGTGAGTGAGGGGTAATAAGGCTCAAACCTCATGTAATTTGGGTGAGTATTGAGGGTTTTATGGTCTTTTTAGTGAGCATAGGTTATTTAGGCGCGAGTAAGTTTTTCGGGTTAGTTTCGGGGTTCCAAACGAGTTCCAAATCATATTCCAAGCACTCATACACGTCCATAACACATAAGACTACCACATACTCAAATTCCACAAAATTCAGAATTAAACTCACGTAGTTTCGGCACGCAAACATGTTGATCATTCGCATTCAAGTTCAAGTATTTAAATTCAAATTCATTTAAATAATTATAAATTCATAAAGAAATTGAAATAATTCAAATAATTCAGATTATCCTGAGGTGCTGATCGGGTTCTTCCTCGAACCTCGAATACACCAAGATGTCATCTATAAAGATCACTACGAACTTATTGAGAAACTGCCTGAACACTCTGTGCATCATGTCTATAAACTCGGCCAGGGCATTAGTCAACCTGAAGGGCATCACCACAAACTCAAAATGTCCATACCGGGTGTTGAAAATTGTCTTCAGAATGTCTTCTTCACGGATGCGGAGTTGGTAGTACCCTTGCCTTAATTCTAACTTGGAGTAGACTCGTGATCGTTGTAGTAGATCGAACAACTCCTCGATGTGGTACAACGGATACTTATTCTTGACTGTCATCCTGTTGAGTTCACAATAATCTATACACATCCTTAAGGTCCCATTCTTCTTCTTAACAAACAGGACCGGTGCACCCCACGGAGAGATGCTCGGACGTATGTACCCACAAGGTAGCAACTCTTCTAGTTGCGTCTTCAATTTCTTCAATTCCGCTGAAGCCATCTGGTAGGGGGTCTTGGAGAAAGGCTTCAAGCTAGGATAGAGATCGATTACAAATTTGATGTCCCAGTCGGGTGGTAAGGACCCTAGGCACTCCGGGAAAACATCGGCTAAGTCTCTCACGACCTCTGTCTCCTCAAGTTTAGCTTGGTCTTTCAGCTTGTTCAAAAGATATGCCACAAATCCTGTCGCACCATCTCAGAGTAGCTTACTAGCTTCCACGAAAGATACAAATGGGGTAGCCTTCAATCTTTCCCCAGTGAATACCACTGATCCCAAAGAAATCTTCTTCTCTCGGCCATCCATAACAGCCCGGTGCGTGAATAACCAATCCATTCCAAGGGTCGCACCACACTTATTCATAGGCATTTCGATCAAATCAGCCAGAAAAACCCTCTCTTCGAAATAAACCGGACAATTCTTGAAAACCCTGTCCGTCTCCAACCATCCTCCTAAGGGCGAACAAACCACATACATATGCGCACATAATTTCACATGCACAGGCAAAGATGCAACAATATCCCGGGTAATGAATGAATGCGTAGCCCCGGGATCAAACAATACATTTAATGAGATGCCATGTATTGTAATCGTACCTTCCACCACGACATTTGGGTCGACCTTGGAATCCTCCTCCTTGTCCTTAAGGGTGTAAGCACGTGCCGGGATCATTGGCCTTTTCTGAGGGCACGTGTCGATCTTGTGGTTGGAAGACCCACACCTATAACACTACCCTTGGAGCTTCCAACATCGCTCCACCGGATGATTCCTCTGGCAATGTGTGCATTCGATGGGAGTCGTGCCATAGGAGCTAGAGGGGCCGATGCAGGAAGAGCTGGAACCACTGCAGGGCCAGTAACTTGGGGCTTCTTATTCCTAGAAGCCGGGGACACAAAGCCAATGGAATAGGTGGTCGAGAAGATGAAGAAATGGGTCTCTAGCCCAATCCAGAGCCGGACCCCGAACTCTGAGAAAGAGTAGAAAAAGGTGGAGGCCTCAATCTCTCCTTTTGGGCCTCAACTTGGATAGCCCTACGCGTAACCTTCTCCCACGTGCTCATATTTGTGGCTTGAAGAGCCACCTGAATCTCATGTCGAAGCCCGTGTAGAAAATACGCGCTTGGTAGGTGTTGTTATCGGTGATGTGGGTGGCGTAGGGAGAGAGTCTCTCAAATTCCAACAAGTACTCCTCCATCGTCCAATTGCCTTGCTTGAGGTCGGTGAATTCTTGGAGGCGACGCTCTTGGGCTCTTGGGTGTATGTATTTTTCTTGGAACTCTTGTACGAATACCTCCCAAGTGAACTTCGTGCCTATCCTCTCGAGCTTAGACCTCATTCCCTTAAGGCAAGTCGCCGCTTGTCCTTGTATAAAGCGGCTAGTACATATCGCCTTCTCTTAGGAGTTTCCGGGGCAAATCTCCCAAATTCCCTTGATTTCTGCGAGCCATTCCACTTTGGTGGATTACTACTCCTGAATTCCTTATACTCATTGGGAGCATCATTGCCCTCTTGGTTCCTCTGATTCTATTGAAGTTGATTCAAAAGGGCTTGGACAATATTCTCGGCATTCATAGGAGGTGGTCGTGGTGGCAGTTGATTTAGATCGGGTGTTTGCTCGCGATCACTTCTTCTCGGAGGCATCCTGAAATCAACAAATCAATAATATGTATGCATGTTGATTAGTATATGTATGATTACACAATTAGTAAATTAAACAAGTAAGCATGTAATCACATATTCAAGTCACAAAGTCACATATTCACATAATCACATAGTTTCTAAGCAGTACGATCTAGACTGACCCACACGACTCAAGAGCCCGATTTTGCAACCGTGCTCTGATACCACATAAGATGTAGCACGCTACACGTAGGGACCACATCCCCCGCACCAAGACCCAAATCCGGTCACGAAAGAATCCATACCCGAATCTAAATCCTAGCGAACGGGTGACCAAACACACTCACTAACTAGGCGGAGCTAACTAAAGTAGACTCAGAGTGCGAGAAAGTTGAAATTTAAAACCAAATAAACACATATACATTCAAGCACTAAGTTCCATATACATTATGTACAATAGCCGGCAAGGCTCAAAATCTATATACAAAGTATTCAAGTATTTATAACATATGCATAATACAAAATAAAATCAGGGATGCATGTACTAGGGACCTAGAATGTAACACCCTGACTTTTTGGACCTTCAGGTACGACGACACGTGTGAGTTTAATTCAGTAATTACGTGAATTGTGCTTAGCATGCTACGTGTCAACGTGGATTTAAATTCATTAAGTACATTTAGAATTTATTAATTGTTCTTGAGCTCAATTGCTCAATACTTGCCGAATTAGGATACCTAATTTAATTAGGGTGCTTTAGCCCTCGTGGTTATTCGAGCTCGGGAATTCAAATTCGAATTCCAACTCCCTCATTTAATTCGATTTGATGAATTGGATTTTATGAATTAATCTATTCGTTTCATAAGCCGTTTGATAGCCCTACCATTTTGGAATTCGATTCTTTCGAACCGGAGTTTTTGATCCTACCCGTTTTACCGACTCGGACCGGCTCTTATTAGCTAAATTTCCCTTTCCCTCTTCATTTTTGGACAAGGCAAGAGAGGGACAAAGAAGAGGAAGGGAGAACCTCCATTTTTGACCCCTAAGCTTTGAGCTCGGGCTTCCCGACACTCAGACCAATCAATCAACGATCCAAGGTAAGATTTGTATCCTACTCGTTACGTGCTTTAATTCTACACCCCTTTTTATGCTTGAACATGCCTAATTTCTATTTAGGGAAGACGACGAATAATGTATAGGCTCGGGTTTTGGGTTTTTGGGCTCAATTTGAGAGCCAATACTTGTACTTTTGTGATATATATGTTTCATGTGACCTCCGGTATGATTCTTGTGTGTTGGGGCTTTGTGTGTGCGTGTGTGTGTTTTTTGGCTTGGGACCTGTAGCCATTGTCGCCCAGTTTTTCGAACAGGGCAGTCCGAACTAGGATTTTGCACCAACCTTCAAGTGGGAGAAAGAATTCAAGATCCGGGTGTTAGAGCCAAAAAAAGAATCTGGGGAAAGAAACAACGGATTGGGAATTCTTCAAAATTAAAAGGCGAGCCTCAACCATGTGCTTATTGTGGAGGATTCAATCATGCCTACAACATGTGTTGGGACCGGTTGGGAAGATGCTATGCATGTGGGTTGAAAGATCACCAAGTCTCGGAATGTAATCAATCGAAGACCAACAAACAATGGAATCAAAGTCAAGGGCTTCAAACCGCACAATCTCAAGAATTTGAGGATCAAGGTATCTGCATTCATGGCAAATGCATTCACGACATATTTAATTTTGCTTATTATTTAATCTTTAGCTATATGCATTTCTTGGAACATCCTACTTGTCTAAGTGAAGTATATGTGATGCATTCCATTTACACTTTAACTTCGCATGCATATTTGGTGTTGTATTTTAGCCTGTCTTCACCAAATTGCGAAGTTGGATTCTTCGGGAATTAGGGAAGAATAGGTTGAAGATGAAAGACTTGGATTGGGAATTTCCAAGAGGAAAAGTTTAAGAAAAATGATGGAATTGGGGTTATCTAGGGATTCTAGTGAATGTAAAGCTGTTGGGATAATTAGAAGCACGAAGATTTTGGGATCGATGAAAATTTTGGAATAATTGGAGGAAGATAAAGAAGCAACTTGGGGAAAATTCTAAGTAAAGACGAAGTTGGGATGTCTAGAGATTTCGCAACCATGGACCATTGCCAGGTTTAAGGGTGTGAAATTTAAGGGGGAGAGCTCCCTAAAAATATAATTTTATAACTCAAGAAGGAATTAAGTGCACAAGAAGGAGAAGAGCTTAACTTTGGAAATTGGTGATGAATCAGAAAATGATGCCGCAGACCAGGTTACTAAAATATAAGAGGTGATCGGATGATGCCAACAAGATGGAAGAAAGTGCTATAAGCTATCTCGAGGAAATGGAATATTTGGAACCTCCCAAGTGAGCTAGGAAATGCTAGTGATCGACTTAAGGATGGAGCCAAGGGTAACCTTCATATGCTCGAGATCTTGAAGAGGGAATATTGGAAGGAGAGGTTGTAAAGGCTTCGTTCGGGTTCCAAGACCTCGAGGAAAAATTTGGGAGGAAATCTCATCTTGTAACCGAGATTGGTGAGTCCAGTTTTATAGGAACCTTAAGGAGTTGAGGGTAAGGAATTAGTGCCATGGAGGATAACGTAGGCTTGTTGGTTTAGTGGGTCGAGTGAAATTGGTGGATTGAGAATCGAAGTCGAAGAGTTTAATTCCGGAAAACTAAGATTAAGGCCACGAGAAAAGTTGGGAATGCCGAGAGTGAAGATTTGAAGAATCTTAGAAGTCAAATATTTAGTCGTGGAATGAAGTTCGAGGTAAGTCGCGAAGTGGAAGTGGATATCACAAGCTATAAAGCATGAACTAGAACTAATGACTACGACTACGAGCAACCATTCCCAACTTTGAGAAATTCACGACATCGATGAACGGTACATGTACACATGCATATCACGTGCATCATACTTATTTGAGTTTGTTTAGTTTTCAGCTTTGTTATTATTTTGTGAGATTTGAGAGTTCGGGAGAGGTTGTTTCTCGGTGAGTGAGCACCGAGCTTTGCGATGATATCGACGACCACCCTTTGAAGGTTATGATGAAATGAAGAAGATTCGGATGTTGACACTCTAGATTTTGATTGTGGTGAAGTAGATTTGGTTAAAGGCTTGGTGATGGAGAGACGTGAGTTCGTTAGCTACGTCAATCTAGGATACCGAGATTGAGAGTTGGCTTGATTGGACTCAAATGGTGAGAGTTGAATCTACTTTAGACCCTCTTCATCGTGCGAGTCTACCGAGTAATTCTTGTGACCGAATATGTTTGAAGATTCAAACCCCTTGTGCTAGAAGATCTTTTCGAGCTAACCCTCGTCGGGATGTCATGAACCTCAAACTTGGGTGAATACGAGAAGTTGTTCGAGCTTGAAACTTGAACTGGCGAACCTAGGGACTAGGTTCTTTTAAGGGGGAGAGGTTGTAATACCCCGACTTTTCGAACCTTCAGGTACGGCGGCACGTGTGAGTTTAATTTAGTAATTACGTGAATTATGTGCTTAGCATGCTACGTGTCAATGTGGATTTAAATTCATTAAGTGCGTTTAGAATTTATTTATTAATTGTTCTTGAGCTCAATTGCTCAATACTTACCGAATTAGGATACCTAATTTAATTAGGGTGTTTTAGCCCTCGTGGCTATTCGAGCTCGGGAATTCGAGTGTGAATTCCGACCCCCTTATTTAATTCGATTCGATGAATTGGATTTTATGAATTAACCTATTCATTTCATAAGTCGTTTGATAGCCCTACCGTTTTGGAATCCGATCCTTTCGGACCAGAGTATTTGACCCTACCCATTTTACCGACCTGGACCGGCTCTTATTAGCCAAATTTCCCCATTCCCTCTTCATTTTTGGACAAGGCATGAGAGGGAGAAAGAAGAGGAAGGGATAACCTCCATTTTTGGCCTCTAAGCTTTGAGCTCGAGCTTCCCGACACTCAGGCCGATCAATCAATGATCCAAGGTAAGATTTGTATCCTACTCATTACGTGCTTTAATTCTATGCCCCTTTTTATGCTTGAAACGTGCCTAATTGCTATTTGGGGAAGACGATGAATAGTGTATAGGCTCGGGTTTTGGGTGCTTGGGCTCATTTTGAGAGCCAATACTTGTACTTTTGTAATATATATGTTATATGTGAACTCCGGTATGATTCTTGTGCGTTGGGGCTTCGTGTGTGCGTGTGTGTGTTTTTGCTTGGGACCCGTAGCCACTATCGCCTAGTTTTTCGAAGAGGGCAGGTCGAAATGGCTCTTATACGCGTCGCGTATGGGTGGCCGAAATGGCCGTTCCGAGTTTTGGGCCTTAGGCCGAAACGGCCATTTCGAGGGTGCCTTGGGAGGTGGTAGGTTTTGAAACGGCCGTTTGCCATTTCCCTTGTTGGCGAAACGGCCGTTTCATTGCTGTCTGTTTCTTGCCAAGGGCCTGGAAACGGCCGTTTCCATTTCCTGTTCATTCTGGAAACGGTCGTTTCCAATTGTCTGTGGAGTTTTTAAGTTTTGATCATTTGCTACGTGATTTGTATGCTTCTCGTTTGTTCTTGTATACATTATATGCATGTTAATTATAACTTTTACATTTCATATGCTTGAGTATGCCATTCGTATGCATGATTTTGCATGAATGTGATTTATGTGAGCATTTATGTGATTAATTGCATCTTTTATGTGTTAAGCATAAATCCATGTGTCTATGTGGTTCATTTGTGAGTCTAAGTCTTGGTTCTTCTTCTCAGTTTGCTAAGGTGTACCCGGGGTGGTGTTTCGAGGTCCTTCGTGATTCCGGGCCAAATCATTCCTTTTATTTTTGGCATCGTCGGTGTAAGGTGAGGTTAGGTTATAGTTAAACTCTATGATTTGTGCCTATATGCTCGTATGCAAACTATAGCCTATGCATGATTTGATTTGATTTGGTTTAATATGTTGGGTATCGCTCAACTACGCTTCAAACCGTGTGCCTCTTATGAGCCGGGGAATACAAGCATTTGGATTTGGTTATGAATTTGACACGAAGAAGTATGTAAAACGTAGTTGTAGCAATGTGAAGGTACGTGTCTTTGTATGATTTGGTTTGTTTCTGATTCGTAGCGGGTAGGATTTAATGCGGTTTAGTACAGGAGCCACCTCTTGATACCTTTGGGTGCAAAGTGCTACGTACCGAATGCGTCTTTGTGTTTTCTTTTGTATGATTTGTTTTGGGGCCCAGGAGGTGTGGGTAAGGGAGACCCGGGATGACCATCGGGGTCGCCGGTTATCACCCCTTTGCATACCTCCACTCTGTTTTGTAAAGGAATAACCCGAAGGTGTGCGCGCTCCCCTCGTTTGTCTGGATGGTTTGGGTCGCGCAACCCTTCCATCACCGGAGAAGGAGGTATGTTATAATTTATTTGATTTGTATGATTTTTTGTGTTCGTTTTTTAGTAGCCCAGGATGGGATTTGTCTACTCGTACCCGCCGAGTACTATATGTATGATTTGTTAAGGGTTGTGAAACGGGGATAGATTTCTTAAGCAAGATAAAACATGGATCTTTCGAATACGTATGGTTTAATATGAGTTTGAATCCAATTTGAATCAATACGAATTGTATGATTTAGTAAGATTTGATAAGTATCCCTTTGATTTGAATTATTTGATTCCATTAAGCTTTGTTTCACTTTGAATCCCTATATATATGTATTACGGGAAAACCTTTGGTATGTAAAAACTATCCCCGCGTTCATGAACCATGCATGTGCTTGAGAACTTGCTTTGCTCTATATATATAGCGTGTGTGGGTAGCCCCTCACTCAGTCAAGTGGATCGACTGACACCTCTCCTTCCCCAACCTTTTAGTTTGCAGCTTTTGCTCGAAGTTTGGAGCTAGGCAGAGTTGTGTCCAGTCTTTTGAGTCAGTCTATTCGAGTCAGTTTTAGAGAATTGCATTTGCATTTGTATAAGTTTGAATTTTTATAATTTTGTAAGAATTCGCATTTGCTCGTTTATGAATTTGTTATTTAAATTGCCCTTGCCGGGCTTTGCTTGCGTTTCAAAGTAGGCCTGAGGAGCCCAAGTTTGTTTGTGATCGGTGTGTTTATCTTCTACAGGCTCGTGGCCAATGCATGTGTGTGATTTAGCTTCCGCTTCTGTACTCGTTTTGTTTGGTTCAATTTGACAGGGTCTAAGTTCCGTCTAACTTAGGTTTTTTTTATTTGTCACCTGTTCACTACGGTTTGATTCGGGTGCGGAGTTCTATTTCCTTACTTGGGTCGGGCCGTGGTGCGGGGGATGTGGTGCCTCACGTGCGGTGTGCTATATCTTAAAGTGGTATCAGAGCTCCAGGTTGCAAAATCGGGGTTTGGTGTCGTTTGAGTCTGTCTAGGTCGTACAGCATTGAATAATTTGGCTAAGTGTTTGCATTTTGTATTGAATTTGCTATGTTTTGCATTTGAGAATTCTTTCAACTTGTTGACTTAATACGTGCAATGCATTACATTTTTTAATTGCAACCTTTCAACGTGGTTATGTGTCATTCTCATATACTAACCGGCACGCATATATTTCAATTGTAGTTGTGATATTTTCAGGATGCCGCCACGTCGACGAGGTTTTAATCAACCAACACCTCTGCATCACTACAATCAAGAGCAACCATATGCCGAAATGCAACAAGTGAATCCGATGGCAACCCTGTATCAAGAATTCCGGGCATTCCATCCTCCCCAATTTCGTGAAGGAGATGATATAAGAGCCGAGGAATGGATCTCTGAAGTTGAGAGCATCTTTGAGGTATGGTCTTGTAACTCTCAAGATAAGGCCCGCCTTACTACATTGCTTCTACAAGGACAAGCTAGGCAATGGTGGAAATGAATTGCTCCACAAATTGAAGCCACAAGAGAAGGATTAACTTGGGATGCTTTCATCCATGAGTTTAGGAAGAGGTACACTCCAACCGTTTTGCATAACCGGAGATTAGAAGAATTTTTCAACCTCAAACAAGGAGCAAAAACGATTGTGGAATACATTGAAGAATTCGAGAAGTTGAGTATGTGTGTACCTAATATTATGAGAGATGATGAGATGAAAGCAAGGTACTTCATGGAAGGTCTTCGGGAGGAGTTCAAGGGAGCTCTAATTGCCGAGAATACGAGCACTTGGGAGAAGGCCACAACCAAGGCTTTAAGGGTTGAGAATAGAAAATTAACAAGAGGTAAAGGAGAAGAAGAAGAAGACTCGGGATCAAGAAGTGAATTAGGATTTTTCTCCAACCTTCAAATGGAGGGTAGCAAAGCCAAAAAGAAGATCCGGGAAAAGAAGCAAAGGATTGGAAATTCTTCGAGAACAAAGGAACCTCAACCATGTGCCTATTGTGGGAGAACGAATCACGCCTACAACACGTGTTGGGATCGATTGGGAAAATGCTACGCGTGTAGGTCAAAGGATCACAATGTCTTGGAGTGTGAGCATTCCAAGACCAACAAACAATGGGCCCGGAATCAAAGGCTCCAATTTGGACATCAATAAGAATTTGAGGATCGAGGTATTCACATTCATGGCACGTGCATTCATGACATATTTATTTATTACTTTATTACTTAGTTTGATTATATACTTGTTGCTTGGAGCATTTATGTGTCTAAGTGGAATATATGTGACGCATTCCATTTGCACCTTAACCTCGCATGCATGGTTAGTGTTTTATTTTAGTATGTTATCCCTACCAAATTGCCAAGTTGGGTTCTTCGGGAATTAAAGAAGAAAGAAGAAGTTTTGGAAAATTTTATGTAAAGGCAAAGATGAAGAGAGTAGTTCGAAAAATTTCCAAGTGGAAATGATGATTAGGAAGACGATCCGGGATTCTAGTACGAGGGATTTCGGGAGGATGCAAAAGTGTTGGAATAATTTGGAGCACAATGAATTTGGGTTGATGAATTGCGAGAAATGATGAGAAAGATCGATAGAAGGTTTGGAAAATTTTGTGTAAAAGCGAAGTTGGGGATGACTAAGAATTAAACAACCATGATCGAATATTAGGATCGGATGGGGTTATCTCTTCGATTTATGGGCACAACACTTAAGGGGGAGAGATCTTTAAAAATAAGAATTTTATCAAATGCAAGTAGAATAAAGGAGAAGCTTGACTTGGAAATTTGGAAATGAAGGATTTTCTCGTGAAAGGATGAAGGTTAAGGGGATGAGTTGGGATCTTGCGTATTGGGATGGCTAGGGATGAGTGCCCAAGGGAGAAAAACTCACTTTGGGAAATCTAGTGATGGATCAAGAAATAATGCTACAGACGAGGTTATTAAAAAGTACAAGAAGTAGTCGTGTAAAGCTACTAAGATCGAAGGAAGTGCAAAGAGTACTTAAGGTATTACGTCGAAAGCGAGTTGAGAAGATAGAGAACTTCTCGATTCAAGGAACAAAATGAAGAGTTCAACGCTTGGAAGGAAAACCTTAAGGGGGAGAACATAGCGGGAAAAGTGAATTAAAATCACGAATCATGGACAATTGGGCACTCTATCCCGGATGATAAGAATACAACAAATTAATGGATAACTAGGAGCTGTCGGAATAATAAGAGAAGAAATGCGAACTTTTAGAGGTGAAGACAAGAATAATGCGAGGGAGCTTTTGTTGGGCTTTTCTATCCGTCCCGGGAGAAAGAAACCGAACCGACTATCATACACCGTGACAGCGTGAGCAAGAGAAAATTCCGTAAGTTGTGGCATATTAAACCAAATTATCGAGGCATGCAAGATGCTCGGTGAGAAATGGTGCCCCAAGACTTTGGTGGTTATTACCATCAATTAAGTTCTTCCAACGAGGTACAACCAAAGGTGGTGATTGATAATAAAGTATGTCATCCAAGGAAAATACGGATCGAGGTGTCGACGAGGAATTGATCCAAGAATGAGGATTCGAGGAATTCAAGAAGATAAATAATAACCATGGAATGAAGTATGGGGGTAAGTAGCGAAATGGAAGTGGATACCGCAAGCTACAAAGCATGAGCGGGAACCAATGACTTCGACCACGAGCAATCTTCCTCAACTTGAGAATCTTGCGGCATCGGTGAACGGTACATATAAACATGCATATCACGTGCATCATATATTTTAGATTATTTTACTCGTTTTGTGCTTTAGTTTCTTTTGTGAGCGGTTTAGAGGGCTCGAGAGTTGTGGTGTTTTCGGTGAGATGAGGGTCGAGCTTTGTAACGAGATCAACAACTTTTCTTTGAAGATTCGATTGGTGTGAAGAGGTCCGGATGTTTGACACTTCGAAATTCGCTCGTGGTGAAGTGGATTTGGTTAAAGGTTTGGTGATGAAGCGACGTGGGTTTGTTAACTATGTCAATCTAGAATACCGAGCTTGAAAGTTGTTTTACTTGGACTCAATTGGTGAGAGTTGAATCTAGTTAGACCCTTTTTATCGTGCGAGTCCTACCGAGCAATTCTTATGACCGAATCGATTTGAAGATTCAAACCCCTTGCGCTAGAAGATCTTTTCGAGCTAACCCTCGTCGAGATGTCATGAACCTCGAACTTGGGTGAATGCGAGAAGTGGTTCGAGCTTGAAACTTGAGCCGGCGAACCTGGGGACCAGGTTCTCTTAAGGGGGAGAGATTGTGACACCCAGACTTTACGGACCTTCAGCTACGGCGACACGTGTGAGTTTAATTCAATAATTACGTGAATTAACTGCTTAGCATGCTACGTGTCGACGTGAATTTATTTCTATTAAGTGCGCTTTAGAATTAATTATTGTTCTTGAGCTCAATTGCTCAATAATTTCCAAATTAGGATACTTAATTTTAATTAGGGTGTTTTAGCCCTCGCGGCTATTTGAGCTTGAGAATTCGAATTGGAATTCCGACCCCTTCATTTAATTCGATTCGATGATTCGGATTTTATGAGATTAACCCTTTTATTTTCTTAAGCCGTTTGATAGCCCTACCGTTTTAGAATCCGATCCTTTCGGACCGGAGTTTTTGACTCTACCTGTTTTATCGACCCGGACCGACTCTTTATAGCCAAGAAACCCATTTCCCTCTTTATTTTTGGATAAGGCAAGAAGAAGAGAAAAGAGGGAGATAAAAGAAGAGAAGGAAAACCCCACTTTTGGCCCCAAGCTTTGAGCTCGAGTTTCCCGACTTCTCGACGGATCAATCAATGAGGCAAGGTAAGATTTGTACTCCTCTCACTACGTGCTTTCTTGCATTGCCCCTCGTGTTTATGTTTCGTTGCCTAAATGCTAATTGGGGAAGACGATTAATAGTAAATAGGTTCGGGTTTTGGGTGTTTGGGCTCATTTTGAGGGCCATTGCTTGTACTTTTGTGATCTACGTGATATGTATGCTTCCCGGTTTGATTCTTGTGCGTTGGGGCCTTGCGTGTGCGTGTGTGTGTGATTTTGGGTTGGAACCCGTCGCCATTGTTGCCCTATTTTTCGAACAGAGCTTGCCCAAACGGGCGTTTGGGATTGTAGTTGTTTTCCCAAACGGCCGTTTGGCTTTGTTACGCGCCGCGCGTGGGTGGCCGAAACGGGCATTTCAGTTTTGTTCTTTGATCTGAAATGGCCGTTTCGTTTGGGTGTCCTGGGAACAGACGGTTCCCAAACGGGCGTTTGGAGTTTGTTCTTGGTCTCCAAACGGCCGTTTGGAAAGTGTCTGTTCTTCCAGACGCTTTCTAAATGCC
>JBBMKE010304344.1:0-13661 GCA_037834125.1 Lippia alba | reverse complement strand
TAGAATGGTAATTATACATTTATTTTTAATTAATCTAACTTATCAAACAGAAAATTAAATTTGTATAATTAAGTCTCACCATTTCCAATAATAACTATCAAACAAAATATTAAATCATTCTATTCACACCTAATCTTAGTTAAAAAGCCCAAAAAAGATTAACTCTTATAAGTTCATCTCACGTATCAAACGACTTCTTACTATATAAATTCTGGTAATGTAGAATACAATTATGTTCATGAAATTGCAATTTTGATATAGTGGGAGGAGAAAGTAGATTTCTCAAACAAGATTTAGGGTGAGGGTTAAACATCTATGTTGCAGTAATCTCAACAAGATTCTAAATTCTATAATAAAACAGGGCTAATTTCGATATCCTCTATTTTTGAATTTTTTTTTGCGTTTTGTGCTCTAACCTTTGAAATGATGTGATTTACCTCATAACCTTCGAAAAATATTGCACTTTCTGGCGAAATTTTGGAAAATATTTTGTCCAATATTTTGAAAAAAAAATTGGCGTGATTTATATGGTAAATTTGTACACATTAGTGTATATTATATATTAAATTGAAACCCTGAACGTAAGGAAAATAATTGTGGTTTTGAAATCAAAATCCCACAACTGATGAAGGAAAAATTATTGTCGAAAGATGGTGAATGGAGGTAAAGCTTTACAAGCGAATTCTGAACGGCTTCTGATAATCAATTGGGTGAAATGGGGTATGAGTTTTGTTCTTCTTGAAGAGAGAAACATGATGACGGTGTTATTGACTCTTAAGTAATTGTGATGGAGAAAAGATCAACTGTCAAAATTAATTTGGCCAAAATAATATAAAAGGAGTTAAGTACAACATTTTGCAAATATCAGGGGGAAAATCATACGGATTTAAAAATTAAGAAACAAAATTAAAAAAATCCAAATAATAAGGGTGTATGTATTTAACCCATAAACTTAACATATAATTAGAACAACACTCATATTTACGAAGAACTCCAATCCCTAATCGCAGACACCAAAAATAAACTCTTGAACTCATATATTATTATTATTATTATTATTATTATTATTATTATTGTTTTAATACATACCCCCAAGTGACTAAAGAGATCTGAACCCGATAATTTGCCTTCGAGAAACAACCTCCCACCTACTTAAACCAACCCTTATCGGCAAACTCATATAATACCCTGTTGATAAATACTCAAAGGGTGGTATTGTTTGGAATCTTGTATGTGTTTTAACATATTTAGGCTAATTTGATTACTATTTTGAATTTATAAGTGTTTTTCTTATATTTTAACTACTTTTACGGAAATGTATGTATTATTTCAATTTTGAATTACTTTTGCCCTTTTAAATTATTTTCCTTTTATTTCTTCACATGTCAAGCAACAAGACTATATATTATCTATGTCCTTTATTATTATTCTCATTTGTCCTTTTGGACTACAAATAAATTTAATAGTTGTAATTTTGACATGTTCAAATGTGAACATTAAAACAACAATTATACACACAATGATGTATTTAAATTATATATTACATAGTACCTTTTTAAAGGTATTTTGCATTAATTAACACATGGAATGCATTAAAAATAATAAATATACCATGAAAAAAAGGACACAAAACCAAACCATCTTCCCCTTGAAATTTAATATCTATAATCTATTGCATTTTATCTAATATTGAAATCTCACAAAAATAACTCAAACTTTATATAACATGACCTTTTTTATTTGTATAATAAAGATTTCAATATCTTTTTATATTTTTCCCCTCATAACAACTTATACTCCATTATTTGGATAGAGTGCAATAGAAATTTTGGTGACTATTTTTTTTTAACAAATTAACATTAGAGTAAAGTGCAATATAACAAAAGTTTTTTTTTCGTGTGTGTCGAAATACCATAAGACCTTTGCTCTAATGGTAACTAGTTATATTAAAGTGATAAATTTTACCTAATTATATGAGATAATAGGGGTTCAAGACCTACTTTTCAAAAAAGTCTCTTAAAAAGTGTGGTTGGAGTTCGAAACCTACTTATTAAGAAAATCTTTTAAGGAGAGAGAAAATTTTTCTTAAAAAAAATAGTTAGGGATTTGAAACCTACTTAAAAAAGTTTATTAAGGATCGAGACCTATTAGTTATAAAAGTTTCTTAAGAAGAGTATTATTTGTCTTGAGATATAGAAAGAAAAAAAAGAAAGACAGTAAAATGCAATATAAATTAAAATTTTGAGGTGAACAATCTTATTTTCTTTTATCAGGGGGGCTTAGTGTGAAATTGAAAATTTTAATGGGCTGAAATGCATTTTGCCCATGAGAAAACGGAAAACGAACGAAAAAAGCAAAACTCTGGGGCCCAAACTGAGAACAAATCAAAGTCCTGGGACCAAATCGCTAATACGACCTTTTTCCGCCTCACAAATTCTAAAGCAAACATAATTCCGTTTTCCACCTCTCATTTTCTTCAATTTGTACTTTTACCACCGTAACAATGGCGACCACGAGTTGACACGGGCTCCTCGCCGCATACAAACAATCCCTCTCACATTTACGAGTCCAAATCGTCACGATTTTGAATCCCTCATCGCCGACGCAATCACAGATTGAGGGGAAAAAGAGATGACGAGAGGAAAACAGAAGATCGAGGCACAGAGGAAGAACGCGGAGAAGAATCAGAAGGCTAAAGGTTCGCAGCTTGAAGCTCGCGCCGTTGGGCTCAAAGTTATCTGCCCAATTTGTAAAGTAATCTCTTATTCTTGGAGCAAATTATGCTGATTTTGTGTTTTTGATGCGTCTTTATGTTCGGATCATGCGGGAATTTGGTTTTTGGTTGTCGGATTGTTGGTTTTGTTTGGATTAGGTCTATGTTTGATGGGTTTCATTCAGATGATGGGTTTTTGAATTATACTGTTGATGAAGTTTGTTAGGGCATTTGTCTGCGTATTGTTGTTTGGCTCGTTTTTTATTTGAATCAGGAGTTTGATAAGTCAATAATGGGGTGGATATGGTGAAATTAGTCAAGTTAAAATCTTGATTTGAAGCTCCATTGCATTTCTATGTTTTGTATGTATTAAGTGAAGATGAGCTTATTGTATGAACTAGTGTGAAGTGTAGGGCAAGATACTGGATGATTTTTGTGCTGTTTTGTGAAACCTTTTCTTGATTCCAAAGGAGAAAAGAACTTAGTGATTCTTAGCCTAAACTAAACTTAACTTCCGGATAGGAAAAGAAAAATCACAAAGTTTCATTTTTTGGATCCAACGCAATGACCAAATTTGCTTTTTCGGTATGATCGGTTGACAATATCATTGCTTTATTAGCTATGGGTTGTTATTGCTATTTTATCGCCTGGACTCTGTATTTATTACCTAGTATTTATACGAATGTCTTGAGAATTTCCAGTACACATTAGTGTTTTTAGCATTTTACTTCTCAAAACCTCACTTCTAGTACTTAAGGTACTAAGCATGTGTAGTTACATCTGGGACATTTTTTTTGGTCATTGAAGCGCACTTGGACATTTCTCATGTACAAACTTGCTTTCTGATATTAAATATTGAAGCATCCTTTTAAGCATTTCCCGAGGCACCAAAAAAGGCTGATGAATTGTTCCTTCTATAGTTGTGTTTCATACGGATTACGTCCTATGTTTTTTGAGAAAGGGGTAAAAGGGGATTTCAACATGTTAATGCACTCCAGATACTTGGAAGAAGATCTTTCAAAAGTGGTAAAAGGAATTATATGACTTTTTATGCCTTAACCATGTCCTGTCTTGTGGTGTTGTAGGCTGTCCTACGGTAGCAATTTACTAATTAAGTGGTTCTTGATTTACCAGACACCAAATATAGCTCAAGTGTCTCTTTTTCATGCTTACCATTATAATTATGTGAGGGAAAATTAACATGTCACGACCTAATGAGTTAAATAAACAAAATTAACGTACATTATTGACACTTAACTAGTGGAATGATTCATACAACTTTTAGAAGTGTATTATTGTGTATTTATTATTTTGAATATGTGGGTTTTAGTGAACTTTAATTGGGTTTCTCCCACCATTATACTGAACTTAGCACGGTATAATTACTGATTGTAGCACTGAGAATTTCTGTTTAACTTTTAACAACTGTATTTCAATCTCTGGGCAAGAGTATCAAAGTTATACACGAGGTTCTCTGTTTAGTTTAATTTGCTAGATTTATATTAACGTCCCTATCCAAACTGTACGAAGCCATTTAAGAGGTGATCTCTTTGAAGGAGCATGTGTTCATGAAACTTCACATTTTTTTCTTCACTTGGGGTGCATGGATTATTGCCTTCCTTGTTGGCATATTTAGGATTGTTTTAGATTTTAGTGGGAAAAAAGTGTCTTGTACTGTATTTGATTGTGTTCAACGGTTTTTGCCACTTTTACTTAAAGGTACTGCCCTTAAAAGTTTGGTTTGACTGAGCTTCTTTCTGCGCTTTCTTTAAATTCGACATAATTACGGGATTTCATGCTTAGGATGCTCAACTTTTTGGTTTCCAAAAATCACGCCATTATTACTAACACCTGGTTTCAAACTTTCAGTCTCAGCTGGCAAATCAGAATCAGCTTATTGATCATTATGGTTCCAAGCATCCAAAGGAGAAGCCTCCTAGCAACTCAGAATAACAGAGTGCCCTGAAAAGGTAATCAGAAGACTGAAACAATCTGGATCAAATGGAAAAGAGTATTATGTTTCTTGTGTAAGATTGTAACTTTTGTGATCGTTTTCGGTACCCTGGACGAAGTATATGAGAAAACAGATGAATAAACTTTACAATTTGCTTTTTTGCTTGTTTATTTATCGAATAATATCGATTGACATCGGATTGTTCTTTGTTATGTGGTTCTCCAATACTATCTGAAGCAGTTAATCACAGAAAATTATCCAAACATCTGATCCCATAGCTACTAAACAGTAAAAACAATTTATTTGTTAAAATGCTAATGGCAGGAAATGTTACAGCACGGTTGAACTATATAAAGGCATATTTTAGTATTTTGTCAAAATTGATCATATATTACTGTCATGGACTCCTATTCTACAGTATATACAATATAATCGAGGGTTGGATTTGTAATGAAGTTTGGGTGTCTGGGTAATTGACCCTGAAATGTATGCCGAATGAAACAGAGCATCTCCAGGCAACATTACATCAGAGAATGAAAACGCAATACCATAATTAACAACCATTCTAACCTTAAAAGGTATCGAGAGTCACCTATACAACTAAGGGTGTTTTCAAGATATATATAAAGAACTATATATATTTCCCGTAATCTACCTACAATTCGCCCGAAAGCCACCTTCCTGAATTCTATTCCCCTCTGTTGTTATACATAAAGTATATAAAGCAAAGTTAGATCAAAGATTCTCATCGTGGATGAGTTTGTTCAAGATTGTGTTGAAGAGGGCGTCTCTTTTCTCGGCTCGTTTCTCTTCCCTCTCTCTCGAAGCTTCTTCCATCATAATCTTCTCTCTCTCAAGTTTCTCCATTGTTTACGTCCATTCCTGCTCAAACACATCCCTTCCCCGTTCTCGTCTCTCCTCCTTCCACAGCATTTCAATCCTTTGTTGCTGCTCCATGAAATTCCTAAGTGTCTCATGAAAACTAGCCACAGCAGACTTCTCATTCTTGTCCATAGCCTCAAACATCACATTTTCTCGGTCTTATGTCTCTTTAGTTTCCTAGACTTCCTCTAGGGAGTCAATGTTATGTCTTCAACTGGTTCCACTTGAGTCTCTTCTTTAAAAGAAAATTCTCATTAATTAGCTCATGTGTCTGTTAATTTTAGCAGGTTGAACTGAAAATTACAGAAATTTCCACAAGTCAACTACAACCTCATTCTTGCGAACTAGATATAAATATTTTAACAACTCCCATGAAACAGAATGTAAAAGTTCACATTTCCATACATGCACATATAGCTAATTATATGCATTCTGCCCCATAAATTAACTTCACTGATTAGAACCCAAACTCCATAGCCGGATGCCAACATCTGAAAAGGATGAAACTTTAACAGAGATAAACTTCAACTACACTGATAACTCCAAACCATATATGAACAACAACGTACTTCAATCCAAAACATCATGAATCCTCTTTAGGTAACTGAAATTCAAGTGTATCAAACGCATACACAACCATAGAAATTCAAGAAAAGGAAAAAGAAGATACACTTTCACTACTTACTTAACAAATCTTGAAGATTTCATTAAAAAACTCATCAATTTCATGATTTCAAGCAAAAGGATGGAAAAAACAAAATGAGAAGAAAAACCAAATTGCAGAAAACATAATCACCACATAAATTACATGCATGTATGCATGATACATCTTCCATAAACAAATAACCATAAAAATAGCAATTTAGATGTAAAAAAAGAATTAAAAATTATTACTTTATATCTGCTGACAAGATTTTTCCACTTGCATTTACACAGTTCTCCTGCTCTTCGGTAGCCCTTTTCCCTCATCCCGGTCGCCACCATTTCCCACAAATTCTTGTTCCTTCTTGATGTGCTGAAGTCCCATTCAAGTTGAGCCCTTATTTCAATGAAATCTATTGTTTCTCGGTAGCTCCATTGATGACTCAACCTTTCCTCTCCAGGAAAAATCATCAAAGAGCGACTGCTAAAACCGATGGAGAAAGGTTGGGGAGGGGGTGGTGGCTATCAACATTTTCAGGACTGTTACACGCCATTGCTTTCGATTTTCAGGGGTGATTTTTTAAGGTCGTAGCATCAATCTAGTAGTTTGGTTAAAACTTGGGTTGAACTTCTCTTATTTGGTAAGAACTATTCTTGTTATGTCAGGGAAACTAGATGCAAACATCAAAGCTCAGTTCAGGAACAGTAAATTCGAGCAGACAGTATCCTTGGAAGAATTCCCCCATATCTTCACCCAAAACTCCCTTTCTTCCTCACATTTCACATGTTTTCACAATGCAATTGCTTGCGGACTACGAACACTAACCTCCATATGCAAAGATCCCCAAATGTTGCTGCACTTCTCCCTCTTCCCGCAAATGTAAGCAAGATACGACTTCGCCCACGCCTCATTCCTCCCCTCCAAGCTCAACTCATAAGGCACAGTAAAACTCAGCAATTCTTCCTTCCTATACCCTTTACTCGATCCCCCAACCCTGTTCACAAATATCTGATAAACATGAAGAGACTTCGTCGAAAGATTATATATAGCCTTCTCAATATGATCCCTTCCAAACAAATACACAACCGGATAACCAAGCAACCAACCATTAAGGGTCGGAATCGTAACCTCACTTTCCTGAAGACAGCAGCTAAGATCAGCTAACCCTAAAGATTCAAAATCAGGAGATTTAGAATTAGAATCAGAACTATCCTCAAATCTTTGCAAGCAATCAACAATCACCCGATTAGCGTGAAAAGCCGAGGAGAACAATTTCTGCGCCGACAAAAGCTGCATCACGCAGGAGCTTTCGTCCTCCTTAGTAGCCATCGTTGGAGGATCATTTTCGAGGTCGACAAAACGCATCTCAATCTCCATACACAAACTTGATTTGACGAAATCTGCAAGTGCACTGACCTCAATCAAATAGATCATGTCTTCTATGACCATGACGCGCAAAAGATCGAATTTTTTTGGGGATTCCTTTCGGCAATGATTGAGAAAGGCGCAGAGACGATCCCCCAATTCAGGGAGCTTCCCACCGTAGTCCACCATGATGCACGGTCGCATCCTTGAGCACAAAGCGAGGATATCGGTTTGAAGACGGTATTTGGAAGAGGGTTTCAGCCGCCATTTGATTTGAGAAAGAGCAGCCTCGAAAACCCTTGCGATTTCTTGCGTTTCTCCTTCCATTTCCATTCCAATGTCACTCGTCGTTGCTGAACTCGCCTTCGGTCTTTACTTGAGTAGAAAAAGGAGGTTTTGGCAAAATAAACCCCTCTTTTCTACTCTTTACTTTGCAAGTTTGTCAATCCTCCTTTTTCTTGGAGCCCCGAGACTAACTTGGAAAAGGGGTGAGATTTTTGCCGGCCAAAATAGCTGTTGCTATTTAAGCTGTTGCCGCTGGATTACTCAAAATTACCATATTACCCCTAAATTTTTTATGGAAATCACATTCGGTATCCTCATCGTTCTCACCATTTTTCCCCAATATTCCCGCTAAATTCTCGTACACGCCGTAGGGGTGGTGGTGCTGCTCAATCGGAGAAACCTCGTCATGATGATGATGCTACTCCGACCTGGATTTGTTATCCTCGTCAGAATCAGAGTAAAATTAGATATGCGAACCGGAGTCGGACCGCGAGTGGATATGCTGCTGATCTTTTAACCCGGCAGCGCAACCGAATCCCCCTTTCTCTCCGGCGGTAGGTTGAGCAGCGGCGAGGAGGCGCCGTCGAGAGCGGAAAAGTCGAGATCTTGGTTTAAAAAGCGGTCGAGAGAAACATCAACGACTTTAAGAGAGTGAAGATAAGCAGCATGGGCTTCGTCGAAGGCGAAACCCTTGGCAATGATAAGGGCTTACCTCGTTTTCTTATCGATCTGGAGCAATGGAAGAGTCTGAGATGAAAATTCCTTTGGAAGAGCCTTGCAACGTTTCCTTATGCGTAAGAAATCTCTACCCTAATTCTGATGTAATTTTAGGGGTTTTGGGACAAAAATTAACTGTTGGGCACACATTTTTAGGGAGGGGTAATGTGGTCCGATACAGCTTTTTACTACCCTTAACCAACCAAAGTAAAAAGTATATATTTTTGAGATAAGAATGGTTAAGATATAAACCATTAAAGTAAAAAGGGGGTTTCACTAAATAGCCCAAAAAACTTCAAAAAATAAACCATCCGCTTTAGATTACTATCTGGAATAGTAAAGACGGCCTTAGTATTAGGGGAAATTTACATTCTGAGGACTTAAATATAAGGCTTATAAGATAGATAGGTCACATGTTCGAGTCTTATCGAGTAGTTCAAGGACCAGCATCGATTCTCTTTAAAAAAAAAAATTGCATTCTCGCATGATATTATATAACCGAATATCTCAATGTTCTTCCAGCAAATCTGTAACATCAATGCTATTTCCCAACACGAATTAAATTGTCCCCTTTTTTCACAAGTCGAATTATCACTTTGGAATCACTCACAACCTCGACTTTGGTAATACACCTCTCCCACGCTATTGGTAACCCCTCCTATTGGTAACCCCTCTTTGAGTCCCAATAACTCAGCTATTTTGATGGAGGTTTGTCCGATACGACAAGCAAAGCCCGCAACCCATTCTCCGAATTCATTACTTAACACACCTCCGAAATTACAATAGGTTCTATTTTGCGGAAAATTATATTTCGATTTGGGAATATTTACATCTAATTACCTTGCATTTAGGTCTAATTACAACACAATCTATTACTATAGGAAAATTACATTTTAATTTCTACAAATCTTATTTGGTCTGAGGTCCCTTCATGGAATTTATAAAAGTACACTTATACTCATGGTGGTTTTATGAGCGCTACGCTCAATATATAACAACCCTAAAGTTTACAAATATAAACAAAACGATCCCTATAAATTATGAATTTAACAATAAATAAGGGACATTTTTGAATGACATAATGGAATTTTAGGAACAACAAACGATTTTCAAAATTCTGGAGTAAAATGTAATTATATAATAATGATTGATTATATTGTAGTTAGGCTTAAACGTAGGGTAGTCAGATATACCTGTCATTATTCGAATTCACAAATAGTGGGAGGTTTTTAAAATAAAATATCATTTTATTGATTAATGCTTGTTAAATTAAAGTTTTAGTATAGTTGGTTGTCGATTTAATATTTATTATTTTGTAAAAAATATTAACACAAAAGTCATTATTTATATATTAAAAAAGATAACAATATCTTTAATAAATATGTGCATAAAACGGAATGTAATGCTAGATTTTAACATATACTATTTTAATATATAAATTGTTTATTTTTTTCTTTTTCGCATAATTTAACCTATTTAGTTAAAATATGATATTTACATGAATTCTATTTATTTAGTACTTGTAATAAGAAAATACTTATCTTAATATACAATTTAGAATTATGTATATTAGACTAATAAATTTGACTTCAACAATAATTCATTTGTTATTTATAAAAGATGTGTATTGCATAAATTATTTCCATTCTATATGATTTAATTATTTATTTTAAAACTATTTCAATTTACAAAATTCATACTTAGTATTTATAAGTTATATTGTATATTAATATCGTGCATAGCACGGGACCTACGCTAATACCAAATATATTGGAAAGTCAATTGATCAATCAAATAATTTGTAAAAAATAAAAAAAAAAGAGAGAAAAAAATATTGAGTCAAAATTGACGTAATTGCGTGAAAAGACACACTTGTTATATATCATAGTATAGATATAGATTAATAAAAATATGTATACATTTTTTTATGAATATTTTAAAAATAATTATTTTCGTTAATAATATTTATTTTCATAATAAAATAATATATAAAATAAAGAATTTTTTTATTTTTCTTTATTATTTTTTTTAAAATTTTAATTAATAAAAGTATTAAATATCATCCGAGTGGATGCCTTGATATATAAAATTATCAATTCAAAATTTCTTAACTTAAAACTCATTAATTTTGACATTTATTTTTATTGATAAAAATATATATAATTCTAAAACGAAGTTCATATATAAAAAGTATATAACAAATATTGTCAATCCTTAGTTAATTACTTTTATTCTCATATTAAAATAATATATAAAATAAAAATCAGGCAATTATATTTTTTTTATTTAGTTAAAAATCTTAAAAAAAATCCACAAAATTCTACTTCATCAAAATGTCAAACATAATTTTTAAATATATAATAGTATAGATTCAGAGGATTAATCACAAGCCCAGGGTAAAAACTTTGTGTTAAACATCTCTAGCCTTATTCATCAATATATATAGAGATCTAAAGAGAAACCTCATTTAATGACTAAAACACATGCAGCACTCTTTAATACATGCACTTAATTATCCATATATACAATGGCTAGTTGAAGTATTCTAGAGAGACTGAGAGAGAAAAAGGTAGGTTCAGCAATTGGGGATGTGTACTCCACAGGCGTTGGCCAATTTCTTTCCGCCAGGTGAATTAACATACTGCCCGAGGCTAGGGTTCTTGCCATAGCCACATAGACAAGGTCTCTGCTCCCTCAGTTTCTGGCAACACTCCGCCGACGGCGGCTGCGGCAAAGTTATCGCCGGGAAGCATGAACTCAGCTGTATGGGGTTGCAGTTCACCGCTGCCACGTCGCGCATATTCACGCACACCACATATAGATATAGTGCCGCCAGCAGCCACAAGACTCGAATATTCTTCATATTGTGATTTGGGTTAATTATTGATGCAGATACTGAAAGGTTAAGTGAGGGAAGATTGCAACTTAGGGTTAGAAATTTAACGTTGCGGAGCACAATTTATAGCAACGGATGAGTGGATCTCATGAGACTTGAGAGTACGATGAGGTCCCACTTTCAATGGAAATCCTCCGAATGATAAGAGATTATCTTTGTGGTCTATTTTGTTTAAATTTAAAAGGAATAATAATCAAATAAATATCTAAAATCTTTTAATTTTTTGGTTTTTTGTCAACAAAGAATCTCAAAACTTCTAATACTACCTACACGTTTGAAAGACAAAATTTTTATTCAAGCTCTATTTTAAATAGAATTACTTTATATTATCCCTAAAAAAGAATTATAAAGACTCACATTGTCCCACTAGAATTTCTGCATCAAAAAACTTTCTGAAAAAGAGAGACGACAAAGACAAATAGAGAAAGAGAGTTAAAAAAGAGCCATTAGTGGAGAAAATGAGAAGAATTAATGGAGATAGGAAA
The DNA here is from genome assembly GCA_037834125.1 of Lippia alba. NCBI lineage: Eukaryota > Viridiplantae > Streptophyta > Magnoliopsida > Lamiales > Verbenaceae > Lippia > Lippia alba. Next base: position 1,721 of record JBBMKE010304344.1, on the reverse strand, counting down.
AAGATAAAGAGAAGCAACGACCTTAGAGATGGGAAGAAAGAAATTCACATAACAATACTCGATTTTCTAAATAAGGTATTGAATTGAGATTGAAAGGTATTTGATCGAGTCGATTTCCTGTTGTCTGACTAGGACGACGAAGAACCAATTAATCACTTGAATTTGAATTGAAGGGGTAACTCGAACGAGGTTAGAGCTACAAGAAGGAAGGTAAACGTAAGCTGAAGGCCGACTAGGGACTGGAGGGGTTTTACCCTATGTCGGCACTCCGACGCTTAAGTCAGGTATCGAGTTATGAAGATAAGTTCGAATAGACTTGATGTGCAATAAATGAGCTTACCAAATGATATTTATGATGGTGTATTTATACCATTGGGGGGTTAACGATGTCCCTCTCATACTATTGGCAGATGCATTTAATGTCTCATCTAGTACGATACGAATACAGAGTTTGCATTTAATATTGGAGGTGGTTGGGGGTCCAACTTTGGTGCTCAAGTCGACAATCGACTCGGGGCATAGATCGAGGGTCAGCCCTCGACCTTTCATGATCGAGGACTCTCAATGTTTGCTTGACCTAGTTGTTAGGACTTACAAATCCAGGTGTACATGATGAGTGAAACCAGGTGGCAATTTATCACAGAACAATAGTTGATGATGCAAACACAGCGTCTTCAGGATGCAAAATCCAAAAATCTTGATAGTACAGGATGTTCAGAATATTTATCCTCTAATATTAATAATGTTGTAATTATCTTTATCATTAATCGTGTTTAATTTTATCTTACTTTCATATTGTGTTATTATTTGTTATTAATTTAAGATTTGGTGTTGTTACGTATGTTCTATAAATTTAGGAATTACATTTTATAATCCATAAAACTTTTGGGTCTCATTCATAATATTATCTCAATTCTAATCTTTATGATAAAAACGCTTGTTGAATCTACGTTTTCCACGAGCATTGAAATAGGTATCATTTATGCACTAGTATTGCACTATTGCGGTCAAAGGGGGACTATCATTGCAATTTACCCTTTTCTTTACATATTCGGCTGTAAATTACTTTACTAATATCTTGTGTGCGTACTTTTTAAAACGTAATTATTATTAATATAGAAAATTATATATTTTAGTGATTTGATCCCTATTGCACCTTATTAATTTGGAATAGTTTTAAGAAATTAATTACGGATACAAACAAATCAAGCCCGTTCGCAAGTTTAACAAATCGAATCAATAAATATTCGAATTCAAAACCCAGCCGAATCTAGGCTCTATTCGAGTCAGTGTTTAAGAATCGGACCGGACCGGATGGTCCGACCGCTAGAACCGTCGATCGGTTCAAGAAGCGGTCCGGTTAACCCACCAAAACCGGACAAGGCACAAAATCGGGATATTTTGAGAGAACTGTCCAAAACCGCGGTTCAACCGGTAAAACCGGCGAACCATTCCTGAGTCAAGTGAACCGTTCGGTTTATTACAAAAACAATAAATTGATAAAATTAAACCCCATTTTTTGTAATTTTCTAGTATTTTTATAAGTTTTCTGCAACCACTTCTGCAAAACTAATGTATTATGTATTTTTTATTTAATTAGGGATGATTATTTTCTTATCTCGGAATTTCGAACTTTAAATGTTCATGTTACGAATCATGAATTATGAACTTATGTTTTATTTTATTCATAATCTTTGATTTTTTATTCATTATTTATAATA
>JBBMKE010304233.1:0-13662 GCA_037834125.1 Lippia alba | reverse complement strand
TTTGCTAACAGTAGAGTAGGTTGTGGGAAGATTCGCCAGTTGATCATAGTGTGGGATTGTTAATCCTTAGTCTCTTATATTATAGATTTATTTCTTTGAGCATTCTTGATAACAACACCAAACTCCATGGCCGGTGCAAGCCCATTAAACGATTCTGTTGTGAGTGACTTGGCTGATGAAATAGAAGAGATGTCACCGCATGTGAAATAGGATTATCTCGGCGGCGATTCCGGTGAGAATGGAGAGTATGACGAAGAGGGGATTCCGGTATCACTACCGGTGGCCAGCGTCAGTGGCGCAGGCCTTGATGAGGAGTTGAATGCCACCGTCCGGGGGATGAGTGAGGAGAATCCGGAGAACGTAGATGAGTTATTCTAACAATTGGATAACTCCATGTTAATGATGCGGCAAGGGGAGAAGGTCCTCCCGGTGACAAACTCTGCTATTAGGCCCCAAGACCATCGGGTAACTGTGGCGATGAATCTCGAGGAAGTCGGGACTTCTGGTCGGACGGTAAAAGAAGAGCCCATGAAGAAAAAGAGGACGGGGAAGGAACCTGCCACTAAGGTGCGAGGGACTAACCCTCATAAAATTGAGAAGCCCCCGAGCGAGATAGAATCCACAATGACACAGGAAGAAGTACACAAATTGATCGAAGACATTTATTGGGCACCGAACTTATGGGTCCGCACGGCTGGCACAGAAGATAGGGCTAACGATCCTCCCGAGAGTTACATGACAGTATACCGCGATGCCGTCTTATTGGGGGGATTGAGGTTCCCCATCCCTCAGGAAATGAGGGACATACTAAATCATCTGAATCTCTGCCCTTCACAAGTGTTGCCCAATGGAATAGCTCTCATCAACTGCTCCGTGGCCCTCATGAAAGCCACAGAACAGGAACCCTCACCGTCGAACTTCACCAAGCTCTTTCAAGTGGCCAAATCTTCACGCTCGTCCCCAGAGGCAGGCTTTTACTACATCTCCTCCAAGAGATTTATGAAGCTTATTCATTCCTCGAAAGATTCGCTCGGGGAGACTTGGAAAAGCAAGTTTTTCTATGTGAGCGGCCCGACAGAGATGTTTGGGGTGCCAATGCGATGGCTGGCGTACGGAGACGGACCATTGGTGAGGAATAGATCTCCTGCCCCCGTGCTCGAGGGATGGGCCAGGAGTTTGGCCTTCGCCATGAAGAGCTTGGACGATAACTTTGTGCAGACGGAAGACCTTTTGCAGAAGGAGGAATCCCTGTTCCGTTTTGGGCTCTCGATGCACCCTAAGTTGGTGGAAAATTCCCCACGGAGGTCATGGAGAAAGATGGTTAGATTTCTAGGACTAACCTTTTACTAACTTGCTAACCTCTGAGCTTTGTCTTCAATACTAGGTGTTTCTCATATTTTCCTGATTTTCTTAGGATTCTGCTTTTCTATTTTAATTATTGGGCTAACGCTCGATTTTTATCATCCTGATGCAGCGGTCGAAGTGGTCGAAGTGCTAATGGTAGGGAATGCAGCTTCCAAGATAGCATCTCTGATGAAGGCTCGTACCTCGAGCGCTAACGCTGAAGGGAACCCTCAAATTCTAAATCCTCCCGCGACCCAGACGATCGAGGCTCAGAATAACTAGAAAGCTCCAGCAGCCACGGTGACCGCCGGAGGTCAGGATATCGCAGCTGACCCCTCAGGGAAAAAGAAGAGGAAGCTGATAAAAGCTGGGGCCACGGTCTAGAAGAAGCCCCAAGGCTCGGTTTCGGGAGTGGTGATAAAAGAGGGTGGCGCCGGGCGTTCGGATCCCTCGAAGAAGTTTCGGAGGATGATTGACCCCCGATGAGTGTCCGGAAAGGGGAAGAAGGTGGTGGTGGGCCCCTCTAAACTTGATGATGGCTACACCTCTTCCTCCGAGGAAGAGAAATTTTGGCAGTTCGAGCGCCAGGGCGATGCTCGTTACGAGAGGTCCGAGAAGGATGAGCCCATTTTGTTGAAGAATAGCTTGACCTCCAAGTTGATTAGTGGAGCGGTGCTGGACCAGGTTCAATTCACAGGGGATCATCTTTACCTAAATGATCAGCCCCTCGAGGAGGTTCTTGCGGATGCGAGCCACGCTTTGGTGGCAGTAAGACCACTTCTTCCCTGAAATTTTCCTTATGTACATGTTTACGCTCCCTCGCGTCTTCCAATTAATCGAAGACTTTCCATGCAGGAAGTGCTTCTGAGGATGAGGAACATGGAAATGCGAGCGCAAGCCTATGCCAAGCGCAAGTCTCATTACAAGAGGCTCAACGATCCAGGGGCTCTCCAAAGGCAGATTGTGGATTTGAACGCTGAGGTTGGATCCCTTCAGGTCACCCTCAAAGTTAGGAACGCTCGTATAGAAACCCTCGAGCAGAAGATGCAGGCCATGGGAAGCGGCCATAAAAAGGATAAGGAAGAATGGAAGAAGAAGGAGGAGCGGTACAAGAAGGAGGCGGCTGAGAGCAAGATAAGGCTTCAAGAGCTAGCCAAGAAGGTTGAAGAGATGAAGAATCATTCGCTGGCCATAGAATTGAGGGATGGGAAGGAGGCTGTCAAAAAGTTCGTGCACACCAGGGTATTTGACTTTTTGGCCAACTTTCAATGCTTTGCCGCGACCCAAGCTTTTTTCTAGAAGGGCATAGGGCAGCTGATCAAGCTGGGTCTGGCTCCTGCCAACGCTCGCGAGCACCCAGAGCTGGACATGGGGAAGGATGAGAATCTGGAGCCCATTCTAGGGGTCGACATCGAGGCTACTGAGGAGGATATGGCTGAGCCAGAATATGCGGAATTGGTGCACACCATGCAAGCAGAGTTCCTAGCCACCAATATGCCTCCAGGGGAAAGAATGACGCTCGATGAAAGGGAGACCCTGAACCCCACTCCTTTGGCCATTGCTCCCCCCGAGCCGGAAGATCATGCCCCTAGCGCCCAAGCTAATCCTGCCAATGCTCCAAATGCTGACATGGCCGATGCTCCTACTTATTGACTTTCTGTTGTTCTTATTTTCATGCTTTAACCCTCTTGTACTTCGAACAATTTCCTTATTTGAAGATGTAACTTGCTGATCATTTGCTGAAATTTTTGTCATAGCCCTTACTTTGACAAATGAAAGCTCCTCTTATTTTCTAAATCACTATTTATATTTCATGGACGTCAGTACTTGATTGTTGATTTCTATTTGTCATATTCCCGAGGAAGTTTGCTTAGTCGCTTTTGATATAATACCAGGATCAGTCTCGTGGGGACACGAGAGAGCATCCATGCGAGGATCTCCCTGGCCCAACGAAGATAAGGGATCCAAAAGGTCTGAAATAAATGCCAAGTACAGAAAACCTTGAGAGTGTAAAAGTGACTTAAGTGTTTGTCAAACGTGAGTGACTTGAACTTAGAAAATACTAGGGATTTTGCTAAGTGTCACAGTAGAAGGCAATCCGTCAAAGGATTTCCAGGTATAATGATCCGTCGAGGGACTGTAAGCGTAGGCTGGGATGGGATCCTCGAGCCTATTCGCTCGCGCTTCTCACCTACTGCGTCCGGTCGCCTGAGAGGGACCATAGTGGGGTATGACTGCCTCATCGTGGAGTTATCTCGATATGGAGTTTAGCCCTATTAACCCTCGAAAAGCATGTTTTCCAAAATTAACATAGGGAAGAGATAATAACAATGCAAAAGATGAGCTAAGTAAACGCATTTTAACATTTTCATTTCATTAAGAAGAGATACAGTTCATCCCGAGGGGAATTTACACAATGCTCATACGTAAAATCTTCTGAGATTGCAAGCATTCCACGGTTGGGTAAACGCTCGCGTTACAAAGTTTCCAACAGGTAGGTGTTGTTCGATCGTACCTGAATGACTTTGAAGGGGCCTTCCCAATTGGGATCTAACTTTTCTATGTGCTTTGAAACCTCAACTTTCTTGAGAAGTCTCCTAGTTGGAAGGTTCTCTCTTTGACGAGTTTGCTGTACTGTGAGGCGACCGTTGCCTTGTACTTATGTATGCGAGCCCAAGCAGTATCACGCTTTTCGTCGAACAACTCTAGTTCCAGCGCTCGATTGCTATCATTAACAATGGGCTCAAAGTAGGCCAAGCTTGCAGACTCTTGTGCAAGCTCTACAGGTATCATTACCTCGGATTCGTACGTTAGGGCGTAAGGAGTCTCGCCTGTTGCCGCTCGTGGGGTAGTCCGATACGCCCAGAGGGCCCCTTGGAGTTCCTCGGCTCATTCTTCTTTCTTACTCTCGAGCATCGTTTTGAGATGCTGGAGTATAATCCTGTTTGTGACTTCAGCTTGACCGTTAGCCTGTGGATGGCCCACGAAAGTGAAGCGTTGCTCAATTCCGAGCTCTGAGCACCAATCCCGGGTGTCTGCAACGATGAACTGGAAGCCATTGTCCGAAATGAGCACTCTCAGAATGCCGTAAAGGCAGATGATGTTCTTCCAGATAAAGTCTCTTACTGTCCGGAAGGTGATTTTCGCGATAGCTTCCCCCTCGGCCCACTTGGTGAAATAGTCTACTGCTATGATAGCAAATTTTTGTTGTCCAACTGCCATAGGAAGGGGTCCCACAATATCAATGCCCCATTGGTTGAAGGGCCACGATACATCAATAGGGATCATCTGGGCCGCCGGGAGTTGAGGGACGTTCACATAGAATTAGCAGTTAGAGCATCTTTTGGAGTGGTTGATGGCGTCCTGCAGAACCGAGGGCCAGTAGAATCTACTCCTCAACACCTTCTTGGCTAAGATTCGACCACTAGAGTGATTTCCACAACTGCCACTGTGCATATGTTCTAATACCTCTTTAGCTTGCGAGGGTCTCAGGCACCTCATAGGTGGACCCTGAAATGAACGTTTGAAGAGGCATCCTTCATTGTCCAAAGAGAATCTAGGAGCTTTGTTTCTTACTTTCCTCGCTTCGACTTTATTGCTCGGGAGTGTTTCATCTCGTAGGAATAAGATAATTGCGTCAAGCCAGCAAGGCTCGGTTGGGTCAATCATGTTTATTTGCTTTGTTAATTTATTCTCTTCTATCAGCGGTCCTGAGGAAAGTGATGGCCCGCTCGCAGGTTCCATTAATGGATGATGCAAATTTCGAAAGGGCGTCAGCACGCTCGTTTCCTCACGCGGAACCTGTAGCAAGTGGAACTCCTTGAACTCCGCTATGATTTCTCTCACTTTTGCTAAATAACGCACCATGGTGGTTTCTCGAGCCTCGTATGTTCCGTCGATCTGGCTTGTGATCAACTGAGAGTCTACATAGGCCATTATTCTGTTGGCCCCGGGCGATTCTCAATCCTTGGATGAGTGCCTCGTACTCGGCTTCATTGTTGGTGGCTTAGAATGCCAGTTTGATCGCGAAGTCCAACTCTGTTCCATGGGGATCCCTAAGGGTCACCCCGGCTCCCCCCTTGCGAGGTCGAGAAACCATCAGTGTGCAGCAACCATAAACCCTCGCCCGCAAGCGACGGGGATTCCAATCCAAAGCATTCTACCAAGAGATCCGCTACTGATTGAGCGTGGATTGCCGTGCATGGCTCGAAGCTGATATCAAATTGGCTTAACTTAATGGACCACTTGATTAGCCTTCCGGAGACATCAGGCTTGGCCAGGACCTACTTGAGGGGTTGATCCGTAAGCACTGTGATGGAGTGCTCTTGAAAGTAGGGTCTCAACCATTGAGAAGCATTAATAAGACCGAATGCAAACTTCTCAATCTCCGTGTACCTTTTCTCCACTCCCTATAAGGTTTTGCTCAGGTAATACACAGGAAGATATTTCGCTCGCGCACAGCGACAAGTACAGCGCTCGTGGCTTCTGAGAAAACTGAGAGGTAGATGAACAGACGCTCTCCCTCTGCCGGTTTGGTTAATAGCGGAGCGCATGAGAGATATTGCTTCATACTCTGAAGGGTCTGCTCGCACTCTGAGGTCCACTCAAAGTTTCGAGCGTTACGCAGAACCTTGAAGAACAGTAGGTTTCGGTCGGCAGAATGAGAGATGAATCTGTTAAGGGATATGATCTTCCCTACTAGGACTTGGACTTTTCTGACATTTCGAGGGGAAGGAATGTCCAGTATCGCTTTGATCTTCTCTGGATTGGCTTCAATCCCTCGCTGGCTAACCACATAACCAAGGAATTTACCACCTCGCACGCCAAACGTGCACTTGGAGGGATTGAGCTTCATGCCATACTACCAGAGAATGCTGAACGCACGCCTGAGGTCGTCTAGGTGGGAGCCCTGACGCTCGCTCTTCACAATCATGTCGTCCACATAGACCTCCATGGATTTTCTAATTTCAGGCTCAAACATCCTGTTCATGAGGCGTTGGTAAGTCGCTCCGGCATTCTTGAGGCCAAAGGGCATGACCAGGAAGCAGTAAACCCCCACATGCATGACAAAAAAGTCTTGGGACGATCCTCGGGAGCCATGAATATCTGGTAGTAACTCTGAAATGCGTCCATCATGCTCATAAGCTCGCAACCTGCCGTTGAATCCACTAGTTGGTCAATGTGAGGCAGAGGATAGGGATCCTTGGGGCAGGCCTTGTTCAAATCAGTGAAATTGTTGCACATGCGCCATTTGTTTACACTCTTAGGCATAAGAACAACGTTACAAAGCCATTATGGGTAGAGAATTTCTTCGATGTACTGTGCGTCGAGGAGTTTATTGACTTCCTCCTCAATTACTTGCCTATGAAATCCATGAACATCCCTCTTTTTTTTCTTGATAGACTTGAATGCCGGATCTACGTTGAGCCTATGGACTATGATGCTCGGGTCAATGCCGGTGAGATCTGATGCTTTCCAGGCGAAGACGTCTAAATTCTCGCGGAGAAAGTCAATCATCATGACCTGGGCTGGTCCTTCGAGGCTCAAGCCTATTTGTGTTGTCTTCTCTGGGTTCCCAGGTTCTAACTCGATTGTAAGAAATTTTTTCGTCGGCTCAATCCGTACCTCGGGACGGGGAGCTTCGAGCGATCGCTTCTTGCGTACCTTCCGAGGGTTGATCCTCTTCACTACCTAAGGATTCCTCGACTGCCCCCGGGGGCGTGTCACTTGCAGTGGCTCCTGGCTTCCTATGCTTATTTTTTTTGTAAAGTTTAGCCCGTTTGCGCTTAGGGCCTTCTTCGTCGAGCTTTGGGAAATCGACGGTCTTTTTCATGGAACCTTGCTGGATGGTTGATTTAGGTTTATGGCTTCGCAATGAGAGGATGTAGCATTTCCAAGCTTCCTTTATATTGCAAAGTACCTCTCCCGTTCCCTCGGGGGTGGAAAACTTGATTTTCTGATGGTATGTTGAGATTACTGCCTTGAAGTCTGCGAGGGCTGGTCGCCCGATGATGATGTTGTAAGGAAAGTCAAACTCGACAACTACATACAACACGCTGAGGGTTATACACTGTGGGGCGCGACCAAAGGAGGTGGCTAAGCGTATTTGTCCGCGAGGGACAAGCTTGGAACCCCCAAAGCCAATGAGGGCCGTCCTGAGGGGTTTGAGGGGAGGTTTGTTAAGTTCATCTTTTGAAAAGTAGAGTAAGGCAAAACGTTAACAGAGCTTCCATTATCCACTGAGACCCTCTTTACATCGTGGTTATGAACATCTAGGCTAATCACCATGGGGCAGTCAGAGGCTTCACTGACCCCATGGGGAGTTACAATGTGCTTAAGGTCCTCATCAGTGAAGCCCACGATGTCATTCTCACATGAGCGCTGGCTGGATTCTACAGAGTAGATGGACTGGATTCTCTAAGACTTCTGATCATAACAACGTATGAAATGTCGGCGAAAAGCGTTAGAGTCTCCTCCCGAGGCTCTCCCAACGATCATGTGGATAACCTCATAGGCCTGGTTCTCAACTTCTTCAGCCTTCTTCTTTCCGCGGTCGCTCCCCTCAGGCTGACGATGGGGAGGGCTCCTCAAGCGCGACCGACTTCTCATTCCGTCCCGAGCCTGCTCATTGCATCGCTCGTTGAATCTCTCGAGGGCCCTCACAAACTCCTTGAGGTGCCCCCAGCAATGAGTCGCTGAATTTCCGTCGTGAGCTGACGGCAATCATTAGTGTCATGGCCCTTCTGCTTTTGAAAGACGCAGTATTGGCCCAAGCATTTCTGAGCCTTGATTTCTCTCATCCTAGACGGACGTTTGAACAGTTTCTTGTCCGCCAGAGCATAAACTTCGGCGATAGGCCTATTGAGCGGGATACGCTCGCGCTCAGACCTTCGCGGTGGGGATCCATTCTTCCTTGAATGCTGTGGGCTGCGACGCGGTCCTTTCTGGCTGACTCACCCATATCTAGGGCCCTAACCGTTGGATTGGGGTTAGCCAGAACTCTCTTCCGAGCTTGGTACATGTCCTCGAGGGAGAAGTGGGAGTCTGCGATCTCCCTTAATGCGAGCATAGTCCTTGGTTTCTGTTTCGCCACTTCCTCCACGAATTGCTTGTTCACATAGTTCCTCATATTGATTGATTGAAAGAGCACGTTCCTGATGAACACCATCGAGGGTTGCTCTACCAGCAGCGCCTCTCTGTTGAATCGCCTGAAGGATCGGAAGGTCTCGCTGGATCCTTGCACTATGTTGTAAAGCATTGTTGCATCAGGGGCTGGTACTTTGAGAGAGTTGAAATGGCTTAGGAAAATATCGGTGAGCTGGCCATATCCCCGAATGGAACACTCGGGGAGCCTGTTGTACCACTCTTGGGCCATGCCTTCAAGGGAGGTGACAAATAGCTTGGCCCAATAATGCAGGGGATACTTGTAGAGATGCATCAAATGGGTGAAGTGATTGAGGTGCTCCATTGGATCAGTGGTTCCGTCGTACCGGTTGATGGATGTTGGGATCTTTCCCATTTCCGCTCGGGTCATAAGTACTTCATCGATGAGAGGTGAAACTTCGAGAAGGTGGTACTCATCTCGGTTTCTGCCATAGTCCCTGGGATCCTCGCGGCGCTTCCTTCGTTCTCTTCTCTCTCGCTGGGGCTGTGGTTGTGGCTCGCGAGCGTCTCTGGCCCTGGATCCCTCGCCCACCGGGTGGGAGACTTGGGTCCGTGCTCGAGAGAGCTGTTGCACCATGTCTTGTAGGTTGTTGAGCTCATCTTAAACGTTCTGGAGCTGGGGGTTGTCCTCGTCCCTTGGGTGGGATCTCTCCGAGATCCGGGACTGAATCTTCTCCCCACTGTTTTCCTCCCTGACCCTCTGTGGACGCGCCTCGTTCAAAGAAAAAGACGGTGGGAGTGGCTGATTACCCCCCGGAGGAGCGTCATTCCTCGGAGGTGAGGAGGAGCCTGTTGAGGTTACTGGACATTCTGCACGCCCATCTGGGCATTCTGGACTGCTGCCACCAGTGGGTGCGCCTGCAGTCCTCCGAGCGGTGGGGCCCACGCATTCCTCGCACCAATAGGGAAGTAAGTGGTGGTGAAGTGCTTCCACGCATTTTGTGTGGCCTGTGCTTCGCACTGGGAGTAAATGGCCAACAGTTGTTGCTCGGTGAGTTGGGGCATCTCCACGTTCTGGATTTCGCGAGGCAGCGTCATGGGGAAGTGGAGATTCCCCATGTGATAAGGCTGCACAGTCGGGAGCATGTTGCTTACCATGCTCGGCATGATTCCCTGGGGAAATCCCTGCATCATCCCCTGAGGGACGATCGTGAAACCCTGTGGAGGCATCATCACTAAGGTGAATGCCCCCACATTGGTGACTTTCATTGTTGCGTTAGTGGTGGCGGTGACGTTCGTGAAAGCGGGCAGTGTAGGAAGGAGAGGGATGTTGTTTTGGTTAGTCAAAGTTGTGGGATCTGCCAGATCCACAGTCAAATTCACACCTCCAACGGCATTGGAAATGGCTACCGCGGCGGATCTGCCACCTTGAATCTCCTCGTTGAGTGGAGGAAGAGTGTCTTGGTTGCCGGCAGCCCCTGATCGCGTAGTGACGACCATAATAGGAATAGCACAGGAGACCAAAATATGAAAAAGCCCAACACTGAAAACTGGAGAACTCAAGCTTAGGGAATGAGTTCGGTGTTACTGTTCAACTAGCTCGCTGAAAATGGAGGAGGTATAGGATGGTTTCCCACAGATGGCGCCAAAAATGATGGTGTCGGATTTGGTTAGAGGTGGATTCAACACCAATTCATTCTCTATTTGTGTGTGAAAGGGAAGACCATCATAGGCGAGGAGCCTCAGGAACTGGGTTCCCGTTGAGCATGGATTCTACCAGCTAGGGTAACACCTTAGTGAAGGAGATGAAGCTGTGAGAAGCTTAAATGTGTAGCAATGGGGTCTCCAGTTCAGTGAGTGGCTTGTGCGTGAAGAAAGATATTGCAGTAGGTAAGGGTTGCTTGGAGAATGAGTGCAAGAATCCTTTTATTTATAGTTTAAGGGTGGGGATATTTAGGTTAAATTAACCTGGTGGTCCAGTAATAGTGTCGCCCTAGACACGTGTCGAAACGTGAGGGCATGACAGTGACAGGCGCGTGTCCCTGCCACCTTTTGGGCCGTTATGCCAGGCTACTGTGTCAGGAGCGGTTAGGCGACCGATCCTCCGAGCGTGGAAATGGGATCTCCATTATTACTCGAGCGTTGGGACGCTCGAGAAAGGATTCCTTAATAAGGGAAACGGAAGGTTGTTTCCCCGAGTGATGGCGTCCCAAGGGTTGGCCCTGGAGGGAAAGGACCCTTATGGGATGGTTGCCACCAAGAGAGGCTAGCTACGAGGATAGGGCTTGGCGAGGGTCACGAGCCTCAAGTATCCAAGCGTTCTAATACTTCTAGCCATGGATCATGGGGGGAACTTATTGCGATCATGCCACGTGGACGGTGGAGATGCATGCGTATCCTGGGTCCATCAAAACGGTTGAATCGATTCGTATCTTTTTGTTTCTTATTTCTTTGACTTTTTTGATGAGACGAACAGATTGAATTGAATCTTTTGCCTTTATTATGAGAAACTTATCCATATTGATAATTGATAAAATAAACCTTAGTTAAAATGTAAAAAATAAAATTAATTTTAAACTTATATTCAATAGTAAATTAAAAAAAAAACAAAAAAACCCACAAACAAATTTAAAAAAAATCTCGAACCGATCATTATGCAAATGATTGGAGTAGTTTGATTTTATTGTTGTGTATATAGTGGAGATGAGATTAAATATAGGTTGAAATATAACAGAATTTGATTGGAGGAGATTGATTCAGCCGGAGATTGATTCTTGAGTAAGAAATTAAAGTCCAATTAAAATTGAAACTTAAAATTTTCAATTTGTGTGGTCTTATTACTAATAATTTATTATATAAAATTGACCCCAACTAATATTAATTTTAACTCTGGTGAGGGGGTCAATAATGAAAATTTTCATAAAATTACATATACATATAATAACAAAATTTCAACCCCAAAAATATATACATATAAAAAATTAAAAAAAAATTAGGGGGGTCAATTGTACGCCCTCAAAGCAAGGTGGCTCCGCCACTGTTCATGGCTCACGAGCCTATATTTTTAAATAAAATAAAAACATAATATATTACTTTTTATATATAAATATACTTAATTATTCTAAAAAATATTTTTCAATTAAAAAAATTAGCTCGAGTCGAGCTGCTCGCAAGCCTTGATTTTTTCTGGCTCTAGTCCAGCTCGTTTGTATCGCTAGTGTCATCTTAGGTAGATAACAATGATTTCTTTGTTTGTGGAATTTTCAACCATTAATTGTGTGTGAAGTAATATTGTTAGTGAGTTTTGATAATGTAGATTATCTAATTTCACTAAATTTATTTGTGGAGAATTAAGTGAAAAACTCCAACCACCATATTCCTCAAATCTAAAATTCATATAATAAGTTTCACATTGAAAATGTAAGACACATTTAATACTATTTATTCTAATTTAAATATCATTTTTCAAGAAATTCAGACGTGACAACTCATATACACATAAATTATCAGTGATAATGCACGGACAGTTCGAATTTTCGTCCCGTGCAGTATTGAACACGTGTGGACACGGACACGACACCGACACAACAAAATGTGTTTGAAAATTAAAAAAAAAAAAACTGACACGCTGGGGACACAGCTCAAGCACGCGTCCAACAAGGTTCAAAATGTATCCGATATGGCTTTGATACTCCAACACGAGAAATTCAAACAAAGAATATTTTATTATTTCTAAAATTTGAGGATATAATTTTTTAAGAAAGAAATAATTATATAATTTTTTTAAAAGATGAATAATATTAATTTAAATTCAATATAATAATTATTTTTTTATAATATTATTATATAAAAAATATATTAATGTAATTTTAATTACTCTAAATATTGAATTAAATAATGATGTATTTTATTTAAGTTTGTAATATTAAATATTTTTATCAATATTTTATTTTATATAAATACACACACACACACACACATATATATATATATATATATATATATATATATATATATTATTCATATATAATATAGTCGTGTGGGAGTCGTGTCGTGTCCTGATTTTAAAAAAAAAAATTGTGTCGTTATGTCCGTGTCTGTGAATTATAGATTATTACATATTCAAAACCCATGAAAAGAACCTCAAAATAAAGAGGAGAAGAAGGAGAAAAACATATTTCATATCTTAAAGAACTAAAGGATATAAGAAGATGAACACTTGAACTTGAACTAGGGAAACATTAAAGTTTGCATTTGTTGTTGATAGATAGATAGATAGATAGATAGAGAAAGAGAGGGAAAACGTAAGAATATGTATGGGCAAGACATAGTGATCAGCCAAGGATGAGGAATAAGAAAAACATTTTCTTATATACTTTGTGTAATAATCAATCTAGCTTGACTGATTCTAAAGTCGGAATAAGACAAACGAGTTCGAAAGCATACAAAGTTATAATCATCAGATTCGGTTTGATGCCCCAAGAACAAAAATGAAATCGGAATTCAAAAATTCATGTCTCTAAGTGGCAAAAAAATGATCTAATTATATTTAGACCCCTAAACTTTTAGAAACTTACAAATTAATCCAAAGTTTATTTTCAATCTAATCTCATACCTTAAATATGTTGCAATTAAGGATATTTAAACACGTAAAGCATGTCATTTCACATTGGTCATGTACCTATCATATAATTCATCGAAAATCATGAATATTCATATAATTCAAGAATTAGTTTCACAATTACAAATAATTAAAGCAATTAAATTAGATAAATATACAATTAAATTTACATAATTGTGTAAATTCATTTGCGACATCATAGATGCATGGTCGGGTTAGCGGAGCATTACAATTCAAATGAAAAAATTATACGTAAGAAGAGTATGAAATGCATTTTCGTAGAAAATAAATTTTAAATATGCAAGTAAAGACGTAAATATATATATATGTATATATATAATAAATTTTATTTAAAATTGACTGACAAACGTACAACGCACGTTGATATTTTTTGGCCGAGAAGAACAAGTAACTTTAATAATAATAATAATTAGCGAAATCAAAGTGATTTACTAAAATTTTTATCATATTTATTTAATTATTTTAAGCATTATTAATATTTAAATTTATTAAATTAATATATATAATGATAAATTTTATTTAAAATTAACTGACAAACGTGTAAAGCACGTTGATTTCGCTACTATTATTAA
>JBBMKE010303797.1:0-13667 GCA_037834125.1 Lippia alba | reverse complement strand
TTCAAAAAGGGCTCTTTCCAAAGAGGTACACACTGAACCATTACCTTCAAAATCTCCAAGTAAAGAAAAAGGTTATCATAATGATGTTGATGATGAGAGCGATGATGATGATATGCCTTAACTCTTAACTTTTGTGATATCTTTTGTTGGGGATGGTCTTTTGGCTGATTATTATCTTGAATGTTAATACTTTAGTTAGCTGGTGATATATGGTAGCTTTTGTCAAGTATTAGATGATGCAAACTGTAATTCTGTTGGTGAATATATGATAGCTTCTTTTGTCAAGTTTTAGATGGTGTGAATTGTAATAGTATTGGTGAATATATGATAGATTTTGTCAAGTACTAGATGTTGGAAATTGTAATTGTTGGTTCTATTAATTAAGGATGTATTGGTTTAATACTGTTGTTTCTTGTTTTACTTCAATTGTTACTCTTCTGTTTTAATTTTGGCCATTTATATTAGTAATTGTTTATATTAAACATTTTGCATTTGAATATTGCAATTGTTGGTTTTATACGGTAATATGTTTGCTTGATGTTATTAGTGGTTCATTTTATTATCAATAGTGTATTTTCTTTTGATATTTTGATTTTGTCGATTTATAATTTTTTTATTTGTAAAGGTTTTTCATTTCAAAAAAAAAATTGTACAATTTTTTCCATTAAATTTAAATATATATATATATATATATAAATTATAATATTTAGGGACAACTTTTTCGTTGCTATAGTTAATTAATAATTAATTAACTTTAGTATAACAACAAAATATTCGTTGCTAAACATAATAATGGTATTTATTTTGTTAAATAGCAATGAGAATTTCGTTGTTATAATAATTTACAAATTATAACATAAATAAATAATTCTATTATTAGCGACAAATTTTTCATTGCTGATTTATCTCGAATGTTCCATAATCAGCGACGGAAAATTCATCGGTAATTATTGACCAAAACTAAAATACTTAAATCCTCATTAGCAACGAAAATTTTGTTGCTAATATTCGCTGCTATAAATTCATTGTTAAATCCGTTGCTAATGTTCGTTTTAATACTCCATTGCTAAATCCATTGATATAATTATGTTGCTAAATCCGTTTCTATATTTGTTGGTAATAATTCGTTGCTAAATTTGTTGCTATTATTCCGTTGGTATATTTGTTGCTAATATCCGTTGCTAATATTTCGTTGCTAAATTTGTTGCTATAGATTAGCCACGAGGGTTATAGCAACGGAAAATTTTCATTGCTAAATCCGTTGCTAAGCTGAATAGCAACGGATTTTGGCCAAAATCCGTTGCTATATCCGTTGCTATAGAGCAGTTTTCTAGTAGTGGATGTTCCTTTTTATATGTAAGATAGATGCATTAGAGTGTAGGGATCACCAACACTTGAAACATTTGTTTAATAAAATCACGTAACAAAAAAATGAACTTGTTTACTTTGATTATTTATAAGCAGATTATATAGTAATAGCTTTTAGAAGTTGCAATATACTTCATTATTTTCCAACTTATCTACAAGGTCTTGCTTTATCTCATAGGCCCTAGCCCATTTAAAGTAAACAATATTTTATGACTTATTAAATAGTCTATCTAACCTCTTTTAGAGAAGTAAACGACTTCAAAATAAATAAATCATGGATAAATCCAAGCGATCTTTTCGTAGGCGTTTGCCCCCAATTCAACCGTGGGATCGAATTGATTATAGACAGATGAGTTTACTTATTTGATTTATTAGTGAACAAGGAAAAATATTATCTAGACGAATTAGTAGATTGACATTGAAACAACAACGATTAATTACTATTGCTATAAAACTAGCTCGTATTTTATCTTTGTTACATTTTCTCAATAATGAGAAACAATTTCAAAGAATCATATTGGCAAAACTAATAAATACAAAAAAAAATATTCAAAAAATTAACATGATGGGAGAGAAAAAAAAAAGTTAAAAAATAGTGTGTGAGATAAAAATAATAAAAAAAGGAAAAGAAAAGAGTTCAAAAGAAAAAATAGTTATTTAGAAACACATAAGAAAAAAGTTTATGCCAACAGGATTGATCCAAGTGCATAATGGGTTCATTCTCCAGGGCGATGTTTCAAGTTCGAATCTCACTTGAAGGTGCATAACTGTGAAAAAAAAATATTAAAATTTTTATGTTATTACTTAATTTATAATTATTTTTAATATAATTATAATTTATGATAAATAATAAATAAGATAATTTTAAATTAGTATAAAGTAATAGTTCAAATAGAAATTAAAATGTATTAAAATATATATATTAAAAACAAAAGGAAGTGTGATTTGGCTCAACTCTAGTCGATCTGGACGGTAGGTTTGGGTCAATCAGTCAAGAATTTGTTTAAGTGGGTTTTTATCTACCTAAAAGCACTTGGCAAACGTAAGTTCGATGGTTAAAGGTTGGGGGACTGGAGCTGTTGTCCAGTTTCGGCGCTCCTATGCTCAAGGCAGTGTTGGATTCTTTAGTGAGAGAATAAATGTAATTGAATGCGTGATAAATGCCTACCAACTTGTGACGTCCCGTGTTCTCAAATTCCAGGTACGCTAGCCATACGAGAGGTTTTTCGAGAGATAGGATTTATTTAAATATTTTGATCACATCTTACCATGAAATTTTGTAAATTAAATATGAAATTAATGTTAATTGGACTTAACTTGCCTAATTATAACCAATGTGGATTATTTGCAACATTCATATTTTCATAAACTCAATTGCATTAATGTATATAATTAAAGGACTTAATTGTAATAAACCTAACTATCATATATTATATCTTATACACATTACATTTCATACATTCATACACATTACACTCTTCCTTCCCCAACACAAACTCACACACTCCCTCTCAAGCTTGAAGAAGGGTTTCACCATCTCCCCACCGCCTTGAGCCGCCGCGATCGCCAGAGCTCCACCGGAGGACCACCACCATCTCTTCTTCCCTCTTCCTTCTTCATTTCTCTCTTAAAGTGTGTTTATGTGCTTTTGTGAGAATATGGGTTTATGTATATTTTGTTGGATTGATTGGGGAATGGATGATTTATGCTTAATGAATGATTTCCTATGTGTTTAAGCATGGTTAGGTTTATATATGATCATTTATAGCTTGAGTTTGGTGGTTGGATGATATAAATGTTATTTGAGTTGAGGGTTTATATGGTTGGTTTTGATGTGTTTGAATGCTAGCATGCCTTTTTGTTATTGTATAAGTGTTGTATGAAGTGTATATGAGTTAGTATGGATGGATTCTTGTTGGTTTTTGGCTGCATTGTTGGGTTTGTGATATTTTTGTGGTTGTTGTTGCTGCTGTCGGGGATCCCCTATTCTCGAACAGGAGGTCTTTATATAATAGTATAGGTACTTTAAAACACTGGCATATCAAAGGCATGAAAAATAGATTTTGTAACTTTTATTACATGAACAGTGCTTCATATAGTTTAATTAGTTCTATCTCCGATCAAGTTCTCACTCTGACCACATTTCTTCAACGCTTTGCCCTTGGGTTGTACTGAGGACCCAAAAAGAAATTGACAAACCATCTCGGCCTTCCATAACGAAAAAATAGTAAATGACCCACAACTATTCCGACTAAGGTTCCAAATCCATATCCCAAAATAACAGATCGCCACGTAAATCCATCTATAAAGCTAAAATCATTACTTTCTTGCGATGGTTCTAATGTAGGCATACCATTGTCCTCGTGACACTTTCTCGTCAGTGGAGATCCACATAATCCTGAATTTCCCATATAAGAACTATTCTCAAAGGTAGGAAATTGATTAGATTGAGGTATCTGCCCAACAAGATTATTACTTGAAAGATTTAATATAGAAAGAAATTTCTATATGTCAATTTGGTCAATTCCTGTGGAATTTCCCCAACCAATTCATTTGAAGAAAGGTCCAACGATTCAAGAGCAGTCACATTCCCAAGAGATGTTGGTATACGTCCCGTCAGACTATTATGCGAAAAATTCAAATAATTCAAAAAGTTAAGCTTCCCAATAGAATCCGGAATACTACCGTTAAACCTATTGACCGACAAATCAATCATTATGAAGTTTTTCAGAATTCTTTCCGTCGGTACCGGTTGTGCCAAACCCTTCAAGACGAATTACATCATCTCTTTATAATAAACAAACCAATTTATTTCTCCGGTTGCATCTTCCTTGGCATTTATCATGTAAACAAAATTCTCAAGGTATCTCTTAGGGAACGAGCCGATAAACTCATTATGTGATTTATCAAAAATCTGCACGGCCATGAAAATGGTTTGTCTTCAAATGCAACACTCTCAAAGATGTCATAGTCAAGTTTCCTAAACACTCCGGAATTGTTCCTACCAAACTATTATTTGATAGATTGATGTATACAACGAACTTCAAGTTGCATAGGGATGCAGGAATCTCTCCTGTCAGTTTGTTGGATTGGAGATACAAATTTGCTGCAAACGAAAGATTTGCGAAGGTGGTAGGTAATGCACCTGAAAATTGATTTCTCTGCATACGTAGGTAGGTTACTCCTTGGAGGTTGCCAATACTTGCAGGTATGGTACCTAAAAATTCATAAATTACTCGGTCACGAATATCCTTAAGTGACTGGATATATATACGCGTGGTTTTCACTAGTAATTTTTGCACTGACATGGTTGGTCTAAATGGTTAATGGGTTTATTTTCCAAAATATGTTCGAATCCCGATTGAGTGTGTATTTAAAAAAAAATAACAAAATTTTCGCAATTTTAAAAAGAGTCCACCTGACATCCTTATTTTCTCTTGAAAAACTGCACGGACGCTCACGTGGCTGTCTAAAACCAGACTTCGTCCTGCGTGGCAAACCCCAAGTTGGCCAAATACGCATGATATTCTCGACATTGAAAACGAGTGACCATGTGGCCAAGGCTAGTTTGCCACGCAAGAAGAAATCTAGTTTCAGGCAGTCATGTGTAGGGGTGGGCGCATGACGAGATTTTTAGGATTCGGAATTTTCGGGATCGGGATGGGATTTTGTATTCCCGCTCCCGTCCCGATAATGTCGGGATCCTGACATTACCGGGATGGAATCGGGATATCCCGAAATATTTTTTCTTAATTAGGCATGATATAGTTTAACTGTAATTATTTAAATAAAACAAATAAAGTTCTAAAATTTATTACATGTACCAAGTTTACGGGGAATTCCCGAAAAATCCTCAAATAAGGAGTTAAATGTTTGTGTGCTTCCCATTTTCAAAAAAGTTTGCCTTCTCTCTCCAAATGAGAGACAAAATGTTTGTTTTCTCCCCATTTTTCGCAAACGTAGTATAAAAACTCAAGGATCACGTAACTAAATCCCCAAATGATGTATATTTTTTCCCAAATGATGTATATACTGATATTGCGAAAAATATACAATATTTGAGAATTTAGTTACGTGATCCTTGAGTTTTAATATCACGTTTGCGAAAAATGGAAAGTAAACAAACATTTTGTCTCTCATTTGGAGAGCAAATGAAAAGTTTTTAAAAATGGGAAGTAAAAGAAAAAAAAATTCAAATGGGTACTATTCAAACAAAAAAAACCCAAATTTATACAAAAAAAATAATTTTAATGCTAAAATAAAATTATCTGACTTGCAAATTTGCTACAGCTTACTTGTTTTTTTAAAAAAATATTTATAGTATTAATATTATATATATTATAAATATATATGTAAATACGTCTTATGCATATGAATATATATATATATATATATGTATATATATATATATAACTAATTTATAGTATACATATAAAAATACGTTAATAATATGTATATATTATTATTATTTTATAATCGGGATTTTTGGGATCCTGAATTT
This sequence comes from Lippia alba, assembly GCA_037834125.1. Taxonomy (NCBI): domain Eukaryota; kingdom Viridiplantae; phylum Streptophyta; class Magnoliopsida; order Lamiales; family Verbenaceae; genus Lippia; species Lippia alba. Next base: position 7,798 of record JBBMKE010303797.1, on the reverse strand, counting down.
TTCGAAAATTTTAAAAATAATTCTCGATCCCGATCTTGAATTTTTTATCGAGATCGGGATCCCTTCACGAAATTCTTTTTTTTCGAATTTCCCATCCCGTTCAAGAAATTCCCGACCGGGACAGGACCCCATAATATACAAGGGAAAATAAGGGTGTGGTTGGGCCAGAGGTAAAAACTGTGAAAATTCAGAGATAGTGTACTTGCAATGTGCCAAATTAAAGTTCAAAAAAGCCAACAAGGGTTGGTTCAAGCAGTAATGGATTCATTCTTAAGGGCGAGGTCTCGAGTTTGAATCTCGCTTGGGTGTGCGTGTGTATAAAAAAATAAAAAGAAATATAAGTTCAAAAAATTAATATGGGGTTAATTATAATCCTTATTTTGCATTTTTCCTAACATAAAAAAAACTCCCATCATAGGCCAACAAGGTATTTTAAGAGAAAAATGAGAAATCAAATTCATGCCAGGATAAACACAAAAATAAGAATGCAAAAACGGAAACGAGAGAGAAGAAAGGAAAGGAGACAACGATGGATTCAACGTTTTTCATGCTAATTTATTAATCTCATAAGGTTTTCCGTAAGATATGTTATATAACAAGATCAAGGCCGGTCATTATGCATTTTACGGTGGTCACTCGAAGAAAAAAGAATCCTAAAAAATATTGAAGAGATGTGAGTGATATATACCATTGAAATTGTTGTAATCAAGGTACAAGTCCCGCAACTTTGTCAGGTTCCCGATTTCTCCCGGTAAAGGACCGCCGAAATTGTTCCCATTCAAATAAAAGCTACAAGTCCAGAACACTGTCCTATATTGGACGGTATCTCTCCATAAAAATTGTTTTCCCTTAAATCAAGCCAAAAGAGAGACGATTGAAAACTGCGGCACATATCAACCGGCAGGCTTCCATGCATGTTATTAGCACGGAAACGAATATATTGAAATGATGACATGTTGAAGATGAATGGAGGAATACGACCTGTCAATTACCATAGCTATCACCTTTAGTGTGTGTGTATATATATATATATAAAAGTTGTAAAGAGGCCAAAAATTACGCACCATTTAAGTTGTTGAAGTCGAGGTTTAGGACCGAAAACAACTGCAAATTCACAATTTCTCTTGGTATGGGATCTGCAAAAATTAATCTCTCACATGAAATGTTCAAATTGTGAATTAATTCATTCTAAATTTGTAATTTTTATCGTCCTGAGAAAAGTATTAGTCTGATGCGGCGCAAACCCCAACCAATCAAATGATAAACATACTATACTTGTTATTTAATTGATCAATTTCATTGATATATTTCTACCAATCATACGACTTTTGTGAAAATTCGTTCTCTTATTGCAATGTCTGATTAATTGAAAGAGTCAAGGTTTGAATTAAAATCATCTATATCTCCAGTGATTGTTGGAAGCAAGGTCTAAGAATATCGTACCCGTGATATTGTTGGAACTTGGAAGCAAGGTTTAATTCTTGAAGGTTTGTCATGTTACCAACTTCTCTCGGTATGGTCCCCGTGAAATTATTGTTTTCCAAGAGAAGCAACTCAAGCTGCGAACACCGTCCTAAACTCGGTGGAAGTTCTCCTGCAATTTAGCAGGGAAGATCAAATCCATTGAGATAGTGACCGATATGCTTACATGCGCTGGAATAACACAGCCAAGATCAAAAGATTTAGCCATTATCTTTTTTAACTTTGCAAATGCACGCTAATTATTCAAAAAAAAAAATTCTATAAGATTCAGATAAATTTAGCTTTAATCTGGTATCAAGAAATTTAAACTCCCCACATAACAGAACTTCACCTCTTAAATTGTTGAAAGTTAAACTAAGCACCTTGAGAGAGTGCAAATGTCGACCAATATCAGCCCATAGAGGTCGTTATTATTCAAGTAAATAAATATCAACGATGATATGTTGAAAATCGGCAGAGGAATACGGTCTGTCAATCGGTTCATTCCAAGCCGTAATATATAATTCCAGTTTAGAAAGGTTGCCGATCTCCTTTGGAATCACTCCAGTGAAATTGTTGTCAGTCAAATCAACGAATTTTAGGTGATGCAAATGACCCAACGCTTGCGGCAAATTGCCTTGGAAAAAATTGTTACTCATGTTTAGAGAAACGAGGAAGGAAAGGTTTCCAATTTCGGATGGAAAGGTGCCGACAAGGCGCTTGTCTGAAACATCCAATTCTGTCACTCTATGGTGGCGATGACCGCACGTCACTCCAATCCAGCTGCAAACTGAGACTTTCGTCGTCCAATTACTTGTCAGAAAACCAGAAGGGTCTAATGTGATGTGGGATTTTAAGGCAAGAAGTGAATCTTGGTCGGTTTTGATATTGGTAATGGCTGAGGAATAGCCGATAAAATTAAGAACATGAAAAACAAAGAGAAATGGAAATACGGAAAATGGGAAAGATGTTGCCATGATGAAGCTTGAATTGGTGTATTGAAAGAGGAATTGAAACTATATATTTATAAGTTGACAGTGAGCTATGATGTACGGAGACTTTTAAGAGTATCATTTTATCGTGTCGAACAAACATTGTGTACGACGCTCATCACATGGAAATTCAGAAAAAGATATTTATATCGTCGTATTCGCATGGTGTGGTGTCCCAATCATTGTGTCCGTATCCATATAAGTAGGGAGTTGTTGCACTCATTTGAAAATATTGAGGACTTCTATGAATTACACAAATGGCATATTGTTGCATTTCGTAGTCGGAGGCCTATCGTAGATCAACGTGACAAATAATGTAAACGGTTCTTTGGATTGTTGTTGTTGTTTTCCTTTCCTGTCGATTATCGCAATTTATTAAAAATTCTCTTTTCCAACATATTAAGTATTGTAAGTAGTAAAATGCCCGCAGGCCACAAGTTATTTAATGATATAGCTGATGACTAGAAGCTAACCTTTTTGACTGAGTCATGGATGCTTCGGAATTTTTTGTTTTCCTTTAGTCTAAGAAATACAGTGGTTTGGGAGAGGAAAGGTGTTGGGTCCATATAATCTTTGTTTCTACCCTTGTATTTAGAAAAATCCTAGCACAAATCTGATTATTCAATTTTAAATTGGATGTAAATTTTGTAACAATTTGTGATGAGTTCTTATAATTTCGACTACAAAATTAGATGTAAAGTTTGTAACAATTTGTGATGAGTTCTTATAATTTCTGACTACAAAATAAATAAAATCTAAGTGCGTACTAAAAATTAATAATTAAATTTTTTTAATACACGCACATTTGAGCGGAAATCAAACCTAAAATCTTATCCTGAAAAAAGAATTCATTAACCACTTGAACAAATCCTTATTGGCAAATCAATAATCAAATATGAATGCGCAAAAGTTAAATTCTTAGTTGGAACTAGCACATTCCTGCCATTTGTTTAAAATCTCTATACAAAGTAACAAAACATTAAACATTTCATTTGTTATGTAGTCTTTGGCTATCAATCATACAAGATCTCCAACTATTTGGAATCCCAAAAAGAAAAGAAAAGAAAAGAACACTATTAACCTAATTTTGTTTCCAATCAAATTTTTTGTCGTTCCATATTCCCGCTATGTACCCTCTGTGTTGTATTGAGGACCCAGATAAAGGTTAACAAACAATCTAGGCATTTCATATCTCAAAAGAATTAAATGACCCATTATTATTCCGATTAGAGTTTCAAACCCATACTCCAAACAATAGGCCGTCACGTAAATGTTGCAAAGCGTTAAATAATATTTAGTTCCTCCCCAAATAATAAAATAGATGGTAAAATTGAAAAAATCATCCGATAATTTACATATTTTTTATTTTGATCTTTTTTAATATCATGTTTTCAATTTTATTCTCTAATTTTATTTTTATTCTTTTTCAATTATAGTCCGATTTTAGCCCTAAATTGAAAAGGTCCTAATTTTTCCATGTGGCTCAATTTCGGGCCTAATTTGGGAATATTTTTTGTTGATTGGGCCAATTAAATTAAAGAATACATGGCTGCCACGTGGGAATTTAAAGTGAAAAATATATGATATAATGTCCGGAGCAACATCGCTGCAACACAGTACCACTCAGAAGCAGCACGACGCACCACCACCACCACCGCATGACTACGCTGACCCCGTAGGAGTGTCAAATTGATGGATTGGATTGAAGTTGGATTGGATCCATATGGATTGAAATACTAGTGGATCCTTAATGAATTGGATTATAATGGATTTTGGCGGATCATTTATGGATTTAACACTGGATTTTTAATAGATTTATACTTGACCCTAATGCCTAAATGTCCAAAATGTCCCTCATTATCATATTTGACTTGTTTTGCTCATTTTTTATTCGTTTGGACCGTTGTTTATCCGTTCGACGTATTTTCAACCCATTTTGAATATACATGTCATATTTTGACTCATTCAACTTATTCTCGACTCGTTTATTAATTAAATAAACATTACAATCCTATATAAATATAATGCCAAGATTTAATCTGCATTATTTGATTAATCTCATTTGATTAGTTGATTAATTCATGTATATCCGTGGGTTCGGTAAATGTAGCAGTAGCTGCAAAACCTGTCTCGTTACGTCAACAATCTCTAGTGAAAAAAAGAATTATATTATGTCATTCTCACGCAACCTTGTACTCATTTTTTTCTTGCTTTTTCTGGAATGATTATTTATTGTGTAGTTTAAGTGTTTAACCTAATTAAATAGTAAAAGTGTGTTTATTCTGGTGCATTAAATAGTAAAGGGTGTGCTTGCATTAATAACTTAAGGTGTTGCTACGGTAAACTTATGTAATTATAATTCGTATTAGTAAAATAAAAATGTTATATATTTTATTTTTTTGAATTTCGAAAATTATAGGGTGGTTCTATGCCTAGACGCTTCATTTCGTAACAGACAGCCTGTGCACCGACAATGGGAAAAAGAAAATAGAACAATAAAATAATGGGATAACTACTGTGACATATTCTAATTACTGATATTCCTGCTCCATTCTAATTACTAATAATGGGATAATCACTGTGACAATAAAATAGAACAATAAAATAATAGGATAATTCATAGTCAGTTTAAGAATGTTTCTGCTCCATTCTAATTACTAATTGCTGCTCCATTTTGGATAACATTTGCCATACAAGTCATAACAACAGCTATACTTGAATCCCATCAGAGTAAAAACAAATGATCAGAAACAAACATCATAAGATTCACTCTCGAACACAATTCCAAATATGCAATAGCACTAACATCAAAATACAGCCACAAGTTGCAACCTTTACTTCTCTAGTTCTCTTATTCAATCCTTTCCCAGACAGTTTGCAATGAAGAACTCACAAGTTGATTAATCAAATTCTCAATATCAATTGAGAGGTCTTTCTCATCCTCATCTTCAGAATCGTAAGCTGAAAACATGAAAACACATAATAGGTTATTCATCAAATAAAAAAAGTAAAATATTTCTAAGAAAAACTCCAGATCAATGTTTCGTGATTCGAATCACAAAAAGCAAAACAAGATTGAATTGTTTAAACTATCTAGGTATAAAGCAAACAAGGACCACCAAGAACATAAGCACTTTTCCAACAACAAAAAATAGCAAGAAAAACTAAATCTTACCTTTTGTGTAGCAACGGAGTGCAGCGACGGCAGTGAGGTGGTGGCGCGGCGACGACGGCGGTGAGGTGGTGGCGGGCGACGGCGGTGGTGAAGGGGTGGCAGGCGACGGCGGTGGTGAGGAGGTGGCGCGGGCGATGGCGGTGGTGAGGATGTGAGAATGAGAACAAGGGTTTTACCTTTCTGTATTTGCGACTTACTATTTATTTCTTTTTAGTTTGTTTTTTTATTTTATATTTTAAATAGTATGTTTTCTCTTTTTAAGATGAATAGATGATATTATAATTGTTAATTAATATTTAAGGGTAAAAAGGTAATATCACGTTAAAGTTAATTGTTAATGGGCCTGAATGCCTGATCCATTAACAATCCATTTAAAATCCAATATTAATCCATTAATGGGCAACACATATTGGATCCGATCCATATTTGATCCAATTTAAAATTTGCTGAATCCAGTCCAGTCCAACCCTAATGGATTGGACTGAATCCATGGATTTTAATCCATATTGCCACCCCTAAGGTGGCCTAACCCAACCATTTCCACTCAGGTAAACTAATTCTAAGTGAAAGAGATTCCGAAGAAATTTGCAAGGAAAATACTCTTTCGGAAACTTCCTAGGTAATTCCGATAGAATATATAATATTACGTTTCGAGGAAAAATTTCTCGAAAATTTTAGTGCCAACAGGAATTTTGAGGAAACATTTTCTCGAAAAATAATTTACCATATAATATTTTGAGGAATTTTGGAGGGAATGATCAGGGAAAATAAAATTTATTTAATTTATAAGTTTAAATTAATTTTTGAGAAAATTATTCCTTCAAAATTATTTATACATATTTTTAATGCATGTATATTTTTCTAAACTTTTATTTTATGCAAAATTGTTACTGTGATGAAATTTTACGAAAATTTTGAGGGAAATGAAAATTCCCTTGTAATTTTTTGAAAATTTATTATAACTAATTTAAAATTTAAAGATTTTATAATTGATGAGTATGCGTGGATTCAAATCCTTTTTTCTCTTTTTCTCTATTTGTGTTTTATGCATTCTTCCCCCTCTCATTTATTATTCTTTTTTTTTAAATCAGGCTCCTCGAAAGGTAATATTATTGCAAATCATAAAGAACAATAAGAAAAATTACAAGAAGAAGAATTAACGCATGGCGAAACCGTAATTCTAATAAATTTGTAAGCTATTATATTAGTATCATGTTTAGCAAACGAAAAACGAATCCTAATAGGATTCGACTCCTTAAAGTTGATTTTGTTTTTTCCAAGTTTCGCAACCGCCTTTTTTCTGGATTGAAAAGAACAATTACCTTCGCCTCCAGCATATAACTCGGCCAAAAAAAATTTCGGAGAATCACAGAAAAAAAAATAAAACTGAACATAAAAAAACTAACTAAACTTTCATATAGAAAGGGCAAAACTTCCATATTGAAGAGATAAAATTTCATTCAAAAGAAATTAAAGAAAACATAGCAATAAAAGGAAAAACAGTAAATCAAACCGTCTATGCACTAAAAGAAGTCAGTGGTGGAGCAGATCCCGCTAGATGTGGGAGGATGACAGTAGATCTGGATGGTTGACTACGAATTTTAGAAGATGACGGTAGAAGAGTGACAATAGATTTGGTGGATTTCGAAGAAATAAATCTTAAAACTGAAGAGGATGTAGATTTGAGTCAATCCGACGGTGGAGCAATAAGTATTCTCCACCGTCGGATCAAACCTTCAATTAACTATCTTTTCTTGAATCGAGTCGCCTAAATTAGGGTTTAGAAACAAAAGAAAAAGAGAAGAGTGAGAGGAAAAAAAAAGAGTGTGGTTTGATTGTTTTCTCATTTATTATTCTTATTCCTTTTATATGTCATTAATATCGTGTTGACCAAGTTTTCTTAAATCATTAGACTTCTTGATTTACTCTAGATTCAATGTTATCCTTTTCACTTGTTATTCCGATACTTTCACAAGAATACCTTTTTAGTTCGCACTGTTTCCTTATCAGTTTGTCAAACGGTGTGAACAGATCCACTTCTCTCTCCGTTTATCATACGCATGCCCTTGCTTTGCCCGAGCTGAACCTTGGTCTTGGGCCCGGTGGGTATATCCCCAACAACAATAATTTGTCAATTCATAGTTAACATTTATATATATATATATAAATG
>JBBMKE010303796.1:0-25247 GCA_037834125.1 Lippia alba | reverse complement strand
GCAGGGGCGTCCTTCTGTCCACGTCGGCGGCCACGTGGCGTGTACCGAGTGGGCCATGCAGGAGCCCCAATTCCTCCCTTATCAGATTAATTCTTACATTTTACCGGATTCGTTCTTAACAAAATTGCAAATTCGAACTCTTATTATTTTCATGTGATGATGTATAATATAAGTTCTTAATAAACTTTCGTTGAACCTAAACATATTTTTGTCTTGGATTAGAGTGTCATCTCCTAGTAATAAAAACTTTTTAAAAAAAAAGAAAAAATATTCACATTAGCAAAAATATAAAATTGGAAGTTTTTGAAGTCAAGAATATTAAATAAAATATTATTTATGGTACCAAAAATAATATTATTAATCCCCAATAATTTCTTACTAAATTTATTCGGTTACAACCACTAGTAGGGATGCAAATGAGATGAGCCAGCTCGAGAGATTCACGAGCTCGCTCAATCAAAGCTTGGACTTGGGTTCGGCCTTGGCGAGCTGAGCCGAGCCAAAGCTCGCTTGAAGGTCTTACGAGCCAAGCCCGAGCCACATGCTTTGTAGCTCGTGGCTCGCGACTCACACTATTATTTTATAATATATATAGAGAGTAAAAGTAAATACATGTATTTATAATAGATTATATTACATACATTTTATTTATATATATATATATATAACTATTTAACCTCCTTTCACCAATTTTACCATTTCCGCCGCCGTTCCATGCCCATCTCACCATCTCTCCTGCCTCCCATCTCTCCGGTGGATACCACGCTTCTCGCCGGCGGCCACCATCTCGCCCTCGAACACCTAACCCTGCCCCTTCTTCTATTTGAAGCGAAGCAGTGTAGCCCCGAAACACACCTCGCCATCTTGCCACCGTCTAGCGCCGCCTCCCACCACCACGGAACCATCTCGCCACCGTGCCACCATTTTGAAGATCCACCCGCCGTATTCAAGTCGAGATTTGAGATCTATGACAGAGTACTTCAGATCTAAGAAATGAAAGTTCAGATCTATAATTTTATTTTTGTTATTCTTCAACCGATTGACGAAAAAAAGGGAATTAGAGCGTCTATATTGTTCTTTCTGTTGTATGTGTATAGAAAAATATTCAATTTTTTTACGCCATCAATATTGTTGCTATATTTGTGGAATTGATTTTGTTGCTACAAATTGGGGTTTTTGTTTTGCTGCAATATTTGCGGGATTCTTTGTGTTGCTGGAAATTGTTGTTTCGTTCTTCTGTAAATTTCTTCTATAAATTGCTTAGGAAAAAAATTCTAGATCTAGGGCTAAAAAAGAGGTTGTTTGTGGCTCGAGGCCTCGGCTCGGTCGATCCTTACAGCGAGCCAAGCTCGAGCCACCTCCACATAGCTCGGGCTTGGCTCGTGAGCCAAGCCCGAGCTATTTATTTTAGGAGTGAGCCCGAGTCCGAACCAGCAAAAAAAGCCAAAGCTCGGCTCGACTCGTTTGCATCCTAAATCTAGATTCTATAAGATTAGAATTCAAATTGTAATATTCTTATTTGATTTGAATTTAAAATTTTCATATCCAACTCAATGACTGAAGTATGTACAACAGTTCAAAGTACAAGTAAGCATGACAAATTTCCAGTTTTATAAAGTCAAGGTCGTCGTCATGAATCTTCATCAATTATAGCAGTTGAATAATGGTCAATATTTATGGTATAAAACTCGGAAAATAATTTTATAGATAGATTTGAGTAAAAATAAGCATACGCAACACCGTTGACAAAAATGGCAAAGATTTTTCACCATTGCTATTTTGCAAATTTTTTACTACAACTTATTCCAATTTGACTCAATACTATAATGATCTTAATTGACGCATTCCGGTGTATGTGGTTCGTTATGAACGATTTTATAAGTAAAGTATTATCCGACCAGATATATGTGAGTTTGTAAAAATATAAATTATAATTGTCTAATTATATTTTCAAATTGAGCGATTTGAGTTAGGCAGATAAAATTATATAGCGGACGGATCGACGACTTAATGGATTATATATATATTTTGTTAGTGAAGATCTTTTAGACTCATAATTTTAACTTAATTAGTAAAAAGAATGTGCGTTGCACATTGCCAACAACGGTTGGTCCAAGCGGTAAATGGATTTATTCCTAAGCGTGAGGTCTCGAGTTCGAATCCCCGCTTGGGTGTGCGTGTGTAAAAAAAAAAAGTGCGTTGCACATTAAATATACGATTTATCTAATTATTTTAATTATTAATGTTAAATTAAATAATTCGAAAGATCAATTTTTTTAAAATAATTAGACCTAAATGAAACCTAATTTTTTAATATAATTATACAAAAAGAAAAGTTATAGTTTCAAGCTATCACATCTCGTATGATGCACGAACATGTTTAAAAATATTATTTTATCATGCATTTGTATCGAGTATATGTGTCAGATATCCTCCACTCGTTAAACTTAAAAATCAATTTGTATTGTATCGTACTTGTGTCAATGCATAATGAACACAATCTCATAAACAAAAAATGATAAGGTATCTTGTAAAATCTGTTCATTTTTTGTTTAGATTAAATGTGTCTTAAGTTATCCTAATTTACATGTATTTTGAAGGAATGTAGTACTTTATAATAGATATTTTGTGTTAATAACATTTGTCTCCCCTAAGTTAAGAAATTACAATATCGCTCAAATCATTTTGTGTCCAACTTAAAATTCTTTTATTGTCTCCGATTGCTCTTCCTCCAATTTAGTCTCATCCTGAAGCTATAAGTTGAGGATTAGAGGCCTTTAACGCTTAGAGGATTATCTTATGGGGTAAACATTGAATTATTTTTTCTTGTGACATCTTAAAAGTAGATAAAAATGAAAAACAAAAAAATCAGAAATGCGTACAGAGTTGGTCGAGATAATACCTTAGTTAAAAGTAAGAAGGTGTTTCGACCAACTTCTCTCGAATTTGTCTTTCGAAACTCAGATTAAGAGAACTCTTCACACGATACTTGCTATGACTCGCTCGATATACTTTTCAAAAAAAATCATTTCTAAAAATGATTTAGAGACCCTATTTATAGGGAATGAGAAAAATAAAATGGTGTCATGATTAGTGTCTGGCGAGTTGATCTGTGCGTTAGTTACGCCTCTATAAGTCGAAAGACCATTAGCTACATCAACCTACATGATGATCTTTGGGGTTATGATCAGTACTAGAAAAATGCTCTATCGCAACGGATTTAGCAACGAATTTTGGTCAAATTAGCAACGGATTAGCCTTTAGCAACGGATTTAGCAATGAAAATTTTTCGTTGCTATAACCCTCGTGGCTAATCTATAGCAACAAATTTAGCAACGAATTATTTGCAACGAAATTAGCAATAAATTTATAGCAACGAATTTAGCAACGATTTACTACCCACAAAAATTAACAACGGATTTAGCAACTAATTTTTTACTAACATATTTATCAACGGAATTTTCATTGCAAACCAACTGATAATTAATTAATTTTTTACTTTTTGGCAACGAAATTCTGTTGCAAAAGGTAAAAATTCAAATTAATAAATTAAAAATTAGAAAAATAATTTGTGGGGCCAAATTACCCCCCCCCCACACGAGCCACCCGATGCCAACCCAGGGGCCAAATTATTTATTGTATTATTCAAATTTAGCAACAAAAAATTCGTCGCTATTTTTTTCTATATATAGTAACGAATTTAGCAACGAAAATTCCATTGCTACAGCATTTTGCCACGAATTTGTTATTCGTTGCTATTTTCATTGCTAAATAGCAACGAATAATTTCCATTGCTAAATTTTCGTTGCTATTTGACAGATTTCTAGTAGTGGGTGGAATCTCACTTTCAGCTGTGTCAATAGATGGGAACATGGGACTTTATCCTCTAGCTTTTGCTGTAGTTGAGACCGAGAATCATGAGTCTTGCGGATTTTTCCTACATTGTCTTTCTGAGATGCTTGGTGGATTTGAAGACAATAAACTATAGGTTTTCATGAGTGACAGACAAAAGGTAATTATGTTAGGCCTTTTTATATATTCTATACATTTCTTTCATATAAATTTCATAATAAATATTCCGCTTTTCTTGAAAGGTCTTGAGGTTGCACGCAGTTAATGAAATTGCTCCCAATGTTGTGCATAGAAGATGTTGTAGGCATATATATGCCAACCTCAGAGCTAAACATGCTGGATTGTTGGTGAAGAAGCTTTTTTGGGCTGCATGTAGGTCCTATACCAAACATGGATTCACGCAGGCTATGAATAGATTGAAGGAAGTGAAACCATTAGCTTTTGAGTATGTGAACAACATTGGAGATGAAAGCACATGGGCAAGACATGCATTTGACATAAATATCAAGAATGATCACAACACAAATAACATCAGTGAGTCTTTCAATCACTGGATTGGAGAGCTTAGAGATAAACCAATTCAAAAGCTTATGGATGGTTTAAGGTCAAAGGTTATGCATAGGCTTGAAGTTAGATATCAGAGGTGCAAGAGATGGAAAAGCAAAGTGACAGGGAGAGTTATCAAAATATTAAATGTTGTTAAACAGGACGGGGATAAATGTGAAATACTTGTAGGTGGGAGTCATGAATTTCAGATCAATGATGAAAATCATCATTACATAGTGGACTTGAAAGAGCACAAGTGTGATTGCAGATTCTGGGATCTCACTGGCATTCCCTGTAGACATGCAGCAGCTGCCATTGCTTATAAGAGACAAGATTTGGAGGATTTTGTACACCCAAAGTACTCGGTGACATTATTTGCCAAAAGCTACACTCACAGAATCAAAGGAATCCCAGACCCTGACTTTTGGCCAGATCTTCCAGGTCTTTTTCCAAAAACAATCCACCCTCCAATCATCAAAAGACAACCGGGAAGGCCAAAGAAGCACAGAAGAAGGGAGTTAGGTGAGGCTCCTAGAGTAATACCTTCAAAAAAAAGGGGAAAGATAAAGTGTGGGAGTTGTGGGACACTTGGTCACAACAAAAGAGGTTGTCCTCAAAGACAGGTAAGTTCATTTTCCATATTTTTGTTCAATTTGGTAATAATATATGTGTATTAATTATGCTTTTTTTAGGGGGTTGGAACATCTGCAAGACCATCTGCTACATAAACTGAAACTGCTCTTGCTACATCTAACCATGTAAGAGCAAGAAAAATGTGCACCACTAGAACAAGAGAAAAGAGACAGAAGCAAGGACCTACAGTAGAAGTTTCTTTACAAAATGTTGGAACTCAAGCATCAGTTAATCAGGAAGGGCAGTGACTGATATTATTGTAGAATCTCTTGGCTTTTTGTATTAACAATTATGCATGTTGTGACTTGCTTTAGTTATTCATGTTGTGACATGCTTTATCATCTTTCGGATATTTGCTATTTTGAATGTTGCATGCTGTGTCATGCTAGAAAATATTAGGTTATTTTGTGCATGCCTTGGGATTATTTTGTTGGAACAATTCTGTAATTTTTTGCATGCTTTATGTATATGAGAATTGTAGGTTTCTTGTTTAAAGCTATTGGATTTGCGACGCTATGTTAATTATGAAAAATATAATCCATGGGTTAGATGAAAGTAAATTAAATGATATTGTGAGGATTCAATGTGGATTAAAGCTTCAGTGTAAGTCATACTTCAGTTAACTTTTGATATAAATTACTACACGAAGCAAACTTAATATTTTTACGAAAAAAAGGTAATAAAATTTTTATAACGATTATTTTGTTAACTTAAAAAAAATTACAATTTACACCCAACTAAAGTTAATATATAACAAATAACACCCAAATAAGGACAAAAAATTACAAAGGGCAAACCTGGTATAAAAATATTACCTGTTATGGTAGGGGTAAAATGGTAATTTCAAAATTAAAAATTTAGGACGTCACTTAAATTTAACAGAAAAATGGATGGGTGTAATTTAATATTTTTACAAGGTGTGAAAATGTAATAAAATAACTAACAGGGGTCTACTTATGCGTGCAGGGACTGCATGCAACTATTACTAGTATTTAGAAAAGAAAGAGCTCATATTATTCTTACTTTAACATCGATGCATCATAACGACTCGTCTTATTCAAATGTAAACTTTTCATATGAAATATTTTTAATTTTCCAAATCATTTTGTTCTCTGGTAAGGTGTCTACGGTCCATTATAAATATTAAATATCATAAACCACGATGAATATCATGACTAGTAAAAAAAATTATAGTAACTTATAACCTTTGCATCTTTAATATTGGTAGTCTGTAAAGATATTCTACGCTGTATTGCAAAATTATATACTAATCTGAAATCTCTACAATAATGTTATATTGATGCTCAATTTATAATATTTATCTTTAAAAATTCCGAATAAAATAATATAAAGGAATTGGCATAATCTCATGGTTTAAGTTCCTAAATTCCAAGAAATGTTGCTTTATAGTTAGCACATTGCACGAGAAAGTGGCATAACATATATATCTGTACCGTTGGTACGTCCTGTTTGTTTCACCGGACACAACCAGTTTGAATATGCATTGTGAATGCTGCATATATACTATCTTACGATTTAACATGTGGTTTTCTTTTAAAAATCAATAAATAGCATGCCAATTTGGTAACTTTTAAGAGAAATACCAAATATTAATTAGTAGTAAAAAGAAATTATATAATTGAACTAAGCTGAATATTGAAAGATACTACATTATGACGTATGTATACTTTTGAAGTATATTATATTGTTTATTTGATTATATGATGTCGTTGATGTTCGACACACATATTTGACAGAATAAGAGATTATTTTGGTGATTTTTTTTTTTGGACAAAAAAATTGTATTCTCGTGTCTATACAAATTTTGCTAGTAATTAATTATTAAAATAAGATTTTAATTATTTTATAAATAAATGAGGTCATTATATATATATATATTAATGAAACTCAAATTCATAACCTATTAATTTATACGTATAGATATTTAATGTTAAATTATTTACTTATTCCGAACTCATAATTATATAATTAGGTCTAGTCAGACTATATTTCAGGAATGCTTAGAAGTCGTTTACCTTTGCTTAATCTGGCAGATAAAATTAATTATCTCCCAAAATCTGTTATTTACTTTTCATGTTGGTTTCTCGCCCAAAATCTCTTCGGCCCGTAAATAGAGCAGTTTTTGTGAGTTTTCTCAAACATGGCAAAATGCCGTGTTTGAGAAATCATGATTTTTATCTGTATGTATATATTACTTATTTGTCCAAATCTTTGATCTATTTACACAAGTTTGCCATTATTATTTATTAAAAAAAGAAAAAAACTAACTGCTATTATCTATAATCTATACGTGAGAGAAACATATAACAATCATTTGGTGGATACTTTTGCATTCTTTTCTTTTTGTTTTATTTATGTTTTCCATTCCATCTCTTACATTCTTTTTTTTATTATTATTTATTTATTTGATTATGACTCCATTTGTTCGTCTTTTCTCTTATCCACATCAATTCCTTTCTTCTTCTTTTTTTTGGCCTTGAATTCCTTTTCTTTTATTGGATGTATAAATTTTATCTTTTTTTTTTCTTTTTAATCATAATTTAATAGTTACATTAAATTTGTTATTTTAAATTTGTTTAATAATATTATTATCAAGAAAAAAAATTACTTTTACGTAAGATAGACTATCTAAAAATAATATTTTTTTTTGTAGGAAAGAGAAGCCTAAGCTTCATCTACAAATAATAATTAATTATCATTGATTACTATTATTTGAAAAAGAATTCTTAAAAATTTAAATCACCGTCGTATTTAGAAGAAGGGAAAAATGTATAATATATATGTCAATAGTCTTTAAAATAAAAATAAATAAATAAAAAATAATATATATATTAAATGAGATAAGTATATGGTTGTTTTGGTAAATTACTATTTAAATTAATTATCTTCCCATGTAAAGTAAACGATTAATTTAAGAAAACATGATATTTATCTTTAAAAGTAAATGATAAATAATGACTAATTAATCCATTGAAAAAACCTCTATTATCTTATCTACCAAAAACCTTTACTGAAAAAGTAAACGACTTCTAAAGAATAATTTAGTTAGATTGTGTCCTGCCGGACATTTTATCAAATACTTCATGTGATAATTTTTTTAGAAAAAAATATTATCTTATTCATATCCTATCCAATCGACATGCACTTTACATTAATACTGAACAAGTTATTATTAACGAAAAATTCACATGCCATGGGTAGCTAGTTTTGAATTTGTTATCTGAAATACGACGAAAATTCATTTATTTTTAGGTAACCTAAAATCATTATAAATTATAGCAAACATAAAATATAATTAAATTATGATAATAATTGTGGGAAAAGGTAATTGTATCATTTTCACGTACAGAAGCATAAAAATAATAATTTAATTAATAAAAAATATATCTCTACATTTTGGATATAACTAACTGGATATTACTTTCAATCTCAAAATACCTTATTCTAAAATATAAAAATACAAATATTAAAAAACGAACCTTTTAATTAAATTAAACAATAAATAAGATGAAATGACATAAAGATGTTGATTAAATAATTGTTGTTTTTGGACACATGGGAAGAATTATGGATCTTGGACAGGACATGTGACGACAGGGCCATACTGGGCTGGAGCTGTTTTGTACTGGATAAAATTATCTGATCTTATTCTAATTATATTGTTATAGAAATAATTAGTTGAAAATTTCTATAAAATACCGAAAATACTAAATAAATTTATATTTTAATATTAGCATAAATCACCATTTATTTTACAAAATTGAGCAACAAAAATATCACTCTTTAATATAGTAAGAAGTCGTTTACTTCTATATATTAGGATTAGTTAGTTATTTTGCAACCCATAATAAATTGTTTACTTTAATTGATGATGGGTCTTGGTTTAAGAGATAGATTTGTAGGAATAAGTATGAGATATTTGTCTTCTACAAATGCCGTTGTCTATCTCAAATAAAAACATATTGGATTACTCTCTAATGAAGTAAATGACTTCATGTTTGCATTTTTTTTACAGTATATTGTCTATTCGAGGCAATATTTCATCATAAACCTCCGTTTTTCTTTCTTTTTTTGTTCACAATGGGATTTCCGGTGGTATTTTATATTCTTTATTTATTTTTTATATGTTATTTCTAATATTTTTTTATGTTCGTCCATAATTATTTGAAAATTTTGATTTGTAAGTGTTTGTTGTTTAATTTTTATTTTTATTTTGGCAAAAAATGCCGGAATGTGATTTTCATATTTAAATATGATTTTTTTTGGCACGTATGATTCAAACAACGTGTGAGAATTTTTATTATTTTTTTTAATAAAATGTGAAATATAAAATTTATTTTTCATTTTCATTATTTCACGGATTTTCCAATAATTATCTTCGTGTATATAAGTTGTATTATATAATATTATACGTAAAAAGAAGAAGCAATAATAAAGCCAAGATTTGGTGACATCTGCAATTCCGTTGAGAATTGCTGTACTCGAAGTTTCAGTCGTGACGTTCGAATCGCCCGCCTTTCGATGCTTCTCTCTCCACAAATTCCGAAAAAATTCAAGATTTGATTTTTGTTTTTAACCATGAATAGGAGAAGCATGGGCTCAAATTTTAATGTAAGCATACTGATCTTACAATATTATTAAATAATATAATTTAACTATTCGAATATCTGAATACGCTACTATTTTTAATAAATACAACTTTATATCTTTATAATACGGATTAAACTCGACTCACGTAAATAGAGTATACAATAATGATTATCTAAAATTAGTTGTAAAATTTGTGAAGATTATTTTGATACTATCTATATTGGCATAATGAAGTTTACATTTTTTGCTGAATAAAAACGAAATTACTACTATCACTACGAGCACGCAGAGTAATGTGCGTTTAAACCAACAATGCAAACTAATAGAATAATATATATGGACGGATAAGCAATTAGGGTTTCAATCATTTTCATCTGCATATTTTCTACTTCCCACAAAATCGTAGTAGGGATTTAAGAAGTTTTGGAATCATGACGAGTATCAAAAGTACTTGTTTGAGTGACTTTCGATCATTTTAATAGTCAAACTTTATTATAATGTTGTTTTAAACTATGGTATTTTGTTTCCTGTTTTTCTTTTTCTGGGCGACATGCTACTCTTCTCATAGATTTTACTACTATCTACTTTAATTTGTTTTAGTATTTCTAATAAATTCTAATAAAACTAAGCTAGGTTTTAAATTTTGTAAATCTTGATTGCTGAATTCTCAGAATTTGACAAGGATAATTAATTATAGGCTTCATATTCGTCTTTCTTGAAAAGTTTAATACACAAATTTCGTTTCTTCTTTTATTATTATTATTATTATTATTTTTAATTTTTTTTATTATTATTTTTCTTTTGGTTTTATATTTTATTTATTTTGGTTCGAGTTAGGTCAGAATATTTAGGTGCAAAACTTTGAGTGAGATAATTTTTTTTCACCAATAATAGCTATATTCTCAAAATTTTGGCGGGTAATTACAGAAAAATCCCCAATTAGACACCTCATTTTTACTTAACTCCCCAATTGAACATCACAATTTTACTTTACTCACCAAGTATAATTTTTACGGAATGTAGTATAAATATGGCATAATGTAGTATCTATATCCTATAATGTCGTATAATTTTAGCAATAGAGTGTATCCACAAGTGTTATGAATATATTCTAACACTTGTAATATGTAGTATAATTTTCACAGAATGTAGTATAAATATGACATAATGTAGTATAATTTTTTGGGGAGTAAAATGAAAATATAAACAGTAGAGGGGATTTTTTTGAAATTACCCCAAATTTTGGAACGCAAGACCTCTATTTAAATTAATATAATGTCCAATAACTAAACTACACTACTTATTGACTTTTTTTTCTTTTTCTTTTTTTGAATAAAAAGGCGTCAAACTCTTGAATGGGCTTGCAGAATAGGTTCATGGGCTGTCGATATTAACTTTGGGCTACTTATACATAAATTTGATAACTAATTTGAATTTTGGGCAACTGAAACATTGTATTGTCAATTATTAAAACTCAAAAAACAAATGATAATTAATTTTATACATAACTTATAAAGCTATTATAGACATTAGTTTTTATAATTTTCCTTTTCTTATTATTTTCTTTTTCTTGTGATTTTTCGGATTTATAAACATGCAATGCTTTTTAGGTTTTGGACCCTTTTCTATTACTTACTATTTTGTATAATGTTACATTACTTATTATATGATGTCGATGTCCTTTGTCAATTAGAAAAATAAAAGATAGGAAAATTTAAAAAGCTTGTACAAGACAATGTTTCAGCTTTCCATTTATATATATATATATATATATATAAAAGTTCAATATGGTTGACCTAACAAGTTGGTAACTATTATTAAGCCTATGTGCATCTAATGTTTATATGTGTTTATAATATATATTATTGGATCTTCTCTCGTATGAGAGCCGCCATCCTTAAAATCCTAATTCTGTTGTGTGAATTCTCGATTGGAATCCTCCATGACAGCAACCCTTCGTCGTGAAGTCCATGACGCTCTTTATTCTGATTAATCTGTATATCTTATGCAGTTATCTTATCCTCTATCTAACACACTTGTTCATAAGCATATAACCATATTCACACCACACTTGTTCATAATATCCTTTCTAAAGCACTAGTGAAATGTAGTAATAATTCACTAGTACAACCAAAAGAAGGACAACATACCTACAAATTTGGCAAGCAATTCCGATATTGATTGGCAATAGTTCATGCAAATACCAAACAAAACTTTCCATTATAGATCGACGCCTCCACTCTTCTACGGAGGGACATGGCAATTTGATTGCACCCAAACAAGAGAACTGACTTCTTTTTTTTATCGCATTGCCATTAGCGAATTCATTAAGCTCTTCCATCAGTAGACATTCTGTGCACTTACAGTTTGGGTTAATTGAAATGTAAAATGGACGTATGACTGACCTGTTTCTAGTCATTGTTGTAGATCTGATATTCATTGAGGCAGAACTTTCAAAGAGTAGAGATCATTTTATACACTTATGTGAGTACCCTATAGTGTATGCTTTGTAAATGTCAGTGAATACTCTTGTCAATGTGACTAATGTAGGGTTTCATTCTTTTTAAGGATGTAGAGAATCTTAACTGTTGGAGATGTTAGTGTATATGCTAGCGTACAACCTGTGAATTGTAAAATTAAAAATAGTTATTTCACAAACAAGTTCTATAAGTCGTGCAAATCCGAGAATCAAGCTGTTGATTTGACGACGTACTCAGAAGGATTCTGATTCCAATTCAAGTGTTTTGAGAAAAAGATAGTACAAGAAGATAAATAAGAATGTTTACATAAAATACATAAGACACATTTTCACCGGAAAAGCACACATTGTATTAACCAAAGAACTACACATACATCTCCAACACAAGTTGTAGAACAATGTCGTTGTCAAGATTAAGCAAATACAATAACGCGACGTAGAACAAAATATAATTTACCAAAAGCAAACAGCCAGCCCAATGATAACACGAAAAACAAAAGTACTTCCCTAAAGAGAAAGTGAAATAGCAAACAAATGGAGTCAATCAATCTGCAAGCAAATTAAATAAATGAGAGATGGGATAAATACTGCACTAATATCGATCGAGAGTGGAACGTGCAGATCGAGAGTGAGATACGCCGAAAAGGAAGAGCAAATACTGGAAAGTTTGGTAACGCGAACGTAGTCGTTTAACTCGACGTAAGTAGAAATAAAAATTACTGTCTCGATCGAATGTGGTGTTTAGGAAATACATAGTTTGTCCGATGACATCCATGCATATCCGTTCCCCTGGCCTATTTTCCATTCTGGCTTCTTCAGAAAGAAAAGAAATGAGAACGGAATCTTGAATGGTTTTCTGTAACTTATTGTAGAAGCAACAATCTTGTTCATAGCATGCAACAAGTGGGATACTAGGGCGGGTCATGGCAACAAGTTCACGTATATATAGACATTCTATTGTTTTACTTTTGGGGGGGGGGGGAGAGGGGAGGGGATTCCCTAAAGGCATATATTTTTATTATATTTTATTGGGATAATTGTACATTTCATCCACTAGCTTAGTCCAACTTGAAATCTATATACACAATTTTGGAATTTGGCAAATATCGGACTTCAACTTTTCATTCCATGAAATTAGAGGACGTTGACCGGTCATAATTCTTTGGTTATCTCCTGATATTGTCACATGTCTGACGAAGAGAAAGAGTGTCGTCCACGTGGGAATTACTTATGTAAGGTAGGGTTACATGTCATTAATTACTGCCACCAAGGTTTATTTTTTAAAAATAAAATAAAATGATTTTTTATCATAAGAAAACACATGATTTATTTGTGCCCTCGATCTACGATGTCGATTCAGTGAAATGAGAGGGAAAATTCCACCTAAAAATACCTCGTCTAAAACCTAAAAACAAACAATGATTTCATCCATTTTTTTCAAACGCAACGGAGCAGGGTGATAGCAAATGTCTGAATGCAGGCTGAGGAAGAATTAGGGATGTCAATTCAGGTGGGTCGGGTTGGGATGAGGATGTTACATAAAAAATCCTGACCCTGGATTCAGGTTGACCCGAAAATTTTCGGGTCACCCAATAAAATAAAGAACAAAATTGGCATAAAAAAATCCAAATTTGGTCATTCTGCAATTCTACATGCGAAATTGAAAGATCAAACATTCCAAAACATGTTCAACAAAATATCTCAAACACTAAGGACACTTAATACACATTTAAGTTCAAAATACTTCAAACACTAAAGACATTTAAAACAAGCTTAAAAGCTTAACTTTAGCAACTATTAAGCTCAAAATTTCAAATTCTCCATCACTGAATAATCGATATCATTGACATCTTCTTCAAACAAAATTCTTCATCAAGCCTTCCTACCACAAAATAATGTGCAAGTTAATTAGCATTAAATTCTTATTTCGATATTCAAATATTAAATATAAGAAACATAAAAAATAATAATTACCTGTCAATCATCAATATAAGTAGCCGTACATATATATATATATATATATATAAACATAT
The DNA here is from genome assembly GCA_037834125.1 of Lippia alba. Taxonomy (NCBI): domain Eukaryota; kingdom Viridiplantae; phylum Streptophyta; class Magnoliopsida; order Lamiales; family Verbenaceae; genus Lippia; species Lippia alba. The sequence goes on along the minus strand of JBBMKE010303796.1, from coordinate 11,093 downwards.
TTTAACAAAATAAGTAATAAATTAAAAATGTAAATCTCATACCATGTTCCCCGAATAGCCAATCCTTGCAACATATCAATACCTCAACAATATCAAGCTTTATTGCACTACGATATTGATTAAGTATCCTCCCACCCGTGCTAAAAGCCGATTCAGAGGCAACAGTAGAAATAAGAACACTTAAAACATCTCTTGCAAAATTAGCAAGTTTGGGATACCTATATTGATAAGCTTTCCAATAAGCAAGGATGTCAATCTTTGCAACTCTATCAATCTTCGGTTCATCTAAATAAAGCTCCAATTGATTCTTTTGAGGGAGAGATTCACTGCTTGTAATCGAATCAAATTCCTACAAAAAAAATTATATGTTTAAAATCATAACAATATAAATCAAACAATAAAGCTGAAAATTTAATGAACAAAATGTAATTTAGACTTACCTCGAAAATATAAAATATACCGCTAGGAGTATGAGAAGGTAAACCATCATTGTGCCACCACGAGAGGTCGAAGAAGCAGATGCGGATAAACTAGTGGCATCCTCATAATCATCCCATAAAGTTTCTTATAAGCAAATTCCACAAACTGCATCTTAAATCTCAGATCAAACACCAAAGCAGTGGCAAACAGAGTACTATAATCACTTCAATATTTGTGAAATTTCTCATACATATACACCACCATCGATCTCATGAACGTATCATCACATGTCAAATGATGCTGCAGTGTAATCTCAACTTTTTTTTCTCTTTTTTTTCTTTTCTTTTCTTTTTTAAAGAAAGAGGATCAATACTGGTTCCGCAATTACCCCTTTGATAAGACTCGAACCCGTGACCTACCGGTTCATAGGTGCAGATACTTACCACTAAGCTACCTGCTCGTCTTGCAGTGTAATCTCAACTTGAAAAACTTTATGGAAGTAAAGATTAGCATTAGGATATTTTATCCCAGAAAACAAGTTTGTGACATGGAACACATCTAAAAACTTGCAAAGTTTTTCAACTTTTTCCCACTCAACAATTATCGGAGAATGACCGAAATTCGAAACAACCAACTTCAAATGATTGAATGCTCGGCTATAGTACAAAGAACTACAAAACATCAAATATGGTGAATTCCATCTAGTGGGTATATCTTGTCTGCATCCCTTCTCGAATCTAATCCATAATAGCTAACAGAAACAAGAAATTTCTCCTTCCTGACTTGACTACGCTTCACATACTTCACACATTCACACACTTCATCAACACAAGTATCAATTCCTTTAAACCTTCTTGCACAATTAAATTCAAGACACAACAACGAACATGCAAATAATCTCCACCTCCCAACAATTTACATCTCATCAGAAGTTGCTCCTTGAAAAGCTGAATACATAAGTCATTTGCAGAAGAATCGTCTAAATGTTATAGTCAAAACCTTGTTATGAAGACCCCATTCAACTAACAAACTCCAAATTTTATCACATAAAGCAATACCAGTATGTGGGGGAGGCATATATGCAAAACCGATGATTCTCTTTTGCAATGACCAATCATGATTCACATAGTGAGGTCAAACAAATATATCCATCAGTGGCTATGGAAGTCCAAAAATCAATAGTAAAACAGATTTTTCCCTTGCAAATCAGCAAACACCTTGCACATTTTTCTCTTTTTCTCTGTTTTGTTTTGTTTTCTGTTTTTCTTTTTTTTTTGGGATCAGTAACCCTAAGAGCCCTTAAGATTGAAAAACGAAGTCATAAAGAACAGGGAGATAATCATTTAATCAAGAAAACTATCTCTGTTAATGGACTTCATAAAAATGGGGGAATTTAAACTTGTTAACATAATTTCTTGATGTATTGCCAGTGACATACAAACATGTTGAATTTGATAAAAAATAATTGTCAAGACAAAAACTAAGTTAGCAATTAAACCTAGTGAAAAGATTTATGAAGATGGGTGGAGTAGAAACAACTCAAAAAGCATGAATACTGACAACTGCAAAAATTGCATGAGCCCTTCTCCATAAACTCATCACATTCACAAATTAATCAAAGGAAAACAGAAAAATTGTAGCCCAGAATGAACAAATATGAAACAATCAAGGAAACCCTTTTATCTTCCAGATTTCAACGACTACCCTCCCCATTTTTCTAAATTTCTTCCAGATTTCAACGGAAACCCCTTTTTTCTTCCTTATTTTTTTGAGAAAATCAAACTCAGTTCCATAATATAATATTTTTAAGAATCCTACCACAGACTTAAAAAATTAAAGAAGAAAAAAGAAGAAGAAACAAAAAGTTTGGAAGGCGGACCTATGCATGCCAGCGACACGACAAATGCGGCGGTGATCGGCGAAAATGTGTCGGAGAATAGAGCTATCGCCGCGTCTGCTGTCATCTCATCTTCTGTGTTGTGGTGCTAAAGAATGAAATGTGAATTCGAGAGAGAAACGAGAAAAATAGATTAGGATTTTTTCTATTTATATACATCAATATTAGTCGGGTCGGTCTGGTGGGTTACAGGTTATATGGGTCACCCGACTGATTTTTCGGGGTCAATTCGGGTTGACCCGAGACCCACGCAAACATGAATCATCACTTTCGGGTCTATTTCGGATCGGAACTGACTTCCAACCGACCTGATAACCCCCAACCCTAACCTGACATATAGGTGGGTGTGTCGGGTTGGGTTATCGGGTCTGGTCAGCTTTTGACACCCCTAAGGCCACGTTTACTTTGTTTGTCGTGATAACACATGTCATGTTATTGTATGTTGGTGATAAGAAGGATATCCATGTTTACAGTTCATGTCCCACATTATGTTTGCCAAATAATGGGTGTTTACTTTATAGGTTTGTGGAGGCATGTTAGCATTAAAATACCAATTTGCCCCCACCTTTTTATGCCCATTTGTCCATCAACAGAAAATAATTTGACCATCTGCCTTTTATTTTGGTTATATATTTGAAGTTGCAAATGAAAAGAATTACAAAATTACATTCAAGAATATAACTCACCACAACTAATAATCAATCATTTAATCAGTGTTATTATTCAATTCAAACAAAAATTACCACAACTAAGAATATCCAATTAAAATCTGTAAAGAAAATAAGCAGCAAAAAATGCCTCAAAGAAAAGAAAAAATGAAACACTAACATCAGAGAGCTTGTTCTTGCTGACAGCGAGAGTGGATGAAGATTGATTTTCCCTTGTGATGTTGGATTAGTTTTTGTGCCAAACATGTCTTCAATGAGAGCCGAAGGAAGGCCTGGCCAGGGAGAGCTTCTAATTGAAACCAATTGATCATGATTCAAACATCAAGTGAATTTATATTAATAATCATAGATAAATAGTGTAATGGTGTGTAATTGTCTGTAGTACAAAGGAGGTTGTTGCAATCACTAATGATTTCTCTTCCTAATATTCATCCAATTAAATGAGATAATGATACCTGAATTGCAGATGAACAAACTCGTTTCCATCTTCGTATCAGCTTTGGCCTCACACCCTCACCAATTAGAAATGCAGGGCATCTAATCCACTTGTCAGGATGCCATCTCTAAATACAAATCAACATAAAAAATGAGATACAATTTATAAGTAACATGAGCTAAAAAAAATTTGTAGTTATCATCACATCTCACAAATTTGAGAACAAACTGCATTATATATTTATACGCAAATCTGAAATTTTGGGTTTTTTCATTACAAGCTAAAACTTAAAACAAATAAGTGAAATCGGTTTGAAAATGTTATATTAGATACTAATCAAGATAAAGATGTCAATCCCAATATAAGAAAGAAATAGAGAAAATAAAAATTTAACACCTTTCATGACTTTTTCTTCTCTACATACTTCAATGTCTGCATTGGTTGGCATACCAAGTCTGATGAACAAATAGGGCATGTATATAGTGGTCGATCATTTTTTCTTGCAGCCATGCCTTTAGAATGAATGTCACCCTCTGTGGGAAGAATTGTCATGAGCTTTGTTTTGGCAGAAACTCAAGCATGATGTTAATAATAATATGTTAATAAAATCTACTAAATTCTTCCCCAATTTGACTTCAAAATTCTACCAACTTATTGCTTCCAATAAGTATTGATATTTGATAATCAAATTGGGTTAAATGGATAACAAAACAAATTGGGTCAAGCAAAAAATCAAATGGCTCTAATTGATGACGAAACAACGATGAACATAAAAGTTGAGAAAAACCTAGATCTTTTGCAAATATCCCCTATGTTCTAACCATATTCACGAACCCTAACTGAAAATTCTGGATTTAAGTAACAAAAAAATAAAAAATCATAGTAATTTTTGACACAAGAGAGAGAAGAATTTAACCAGATTTTCGGTCGTCGCAGAGGTAGCCGAGCACGATCTCCGACCATCAGCGGTGGAACGGCGGATTCATTGCTTTTTACCTGATTGCCGCAACCCTATATTCCATCACCCTTCTACCACAAATTCACTGTCATGGCCTATGGGAGAATTGAAAACCAAAATTTCAATGGATTAATCCAGAAAATTGGGGCTAAAAAATTTTTTCGTCAGATCACCATCTGCGAAATTTCACGCCAACGACAAACAAAAATGAAAACACAGTTTACTATTCAATGGCATAGGGTTGCAATTGGAAAAATTGGATAGTAATGTAAATTCCCAGCCCATGTTAAATTGAGCCACAAATAAACACGGCAATTTGGCGTGCTCCAGCATCACACATTTTCACGCCAAAGACACAGGCCAGCCCAGTTGACACGGGCTGCGCACCATTAAAAGTAAACAAAAGACAACGTAGGTCAAGCCCACTAAACATGCGTTTTCCATAAGAGTAAACGCGGCCTAGGAAGAATATTACTATGGATGACGTGTTGTTACTTACTCTTCCTGGATGGATAACCAAGAAGAAGATTCGTTACATGTTCAAGGTCTAGGGTGAGTTTCTGCGTTAATTTATCATTAAGATCTAAATTCTTTTTGCCTTGACATTTTTCGATTTCTCAATTTGAACATTAGATTGGCGGTTGTCGCTTCTTCTCTTGGATTGACCCACCTATGTGTAACAGAGCAAGAATCATAATACCAGGTTTGTTGCGCAACAAACGAGCTTTGGATGCAGAGCTGTTAGGGATGAAGAATAGGCAAAGGAAGGCTTCCAAATTCTTGATTTTGTCATGGGCCATAACCTTAACATTTTTTTTTGTAAAGTCTTAGGTAGTCCAGAGGGGCAGAGTAAGGGTATATGATAAAATTATTGTAATTTTATCCTCTGAGTTGTGGTTGTATGTTTGTTAGGCTTAGTTTAATGCGTTTTTTTGGCATTTGTATCTGTAATCTCCAATCAAAATGGAGTGTTTCATCTTTCCCTTTAGTGGAATTGTGAAACTTTTGAAGGATTTCAACGAATTATGCAACTTCTAAAATTATGAATATATTGAAATGTACTTTCTAGAAACATGAGCATGGTTGTTTTTGGGTTATTGTTTATTCAACATCAAATGTTTCTGTAGTAAGCAGAGGATGTTTGTGTAATATTTGTATGAACATAAGCGGTGCTTTCTGTATACTAGTAATTGTGGCACACTCGTTGCGTGTGCAAATAAATTTTTTTATGAAAAATAATTTTTATATTAATATTATTTTCATTTTTAATATATTTACTAAATTATAATAAATAAAATAGCATTAAAGATAATAAAAAATACTATTTTTGAAAAAAAAATAAAGAACTATATATATATGAGAAAAAAGAATTAAAGTGACAAAAGAAAAGATAAGGCAGAAAAAATTAAAGTGAGAGAAAATAAAAGATAAGACAGAAAAATCTCATTGAACTAATAAAATAAACAAATAAAAGAAAACAAAAAGAATTGAAGTGAGAGAAAAGAAAAGAAAAGACAGAATAAAATAAATAAATAAAAAAAGAGAAAAAATAATGCAAGAGAAAAAAAATGGATAAAAAATAAATTAAAAGAAAATAGAAAAGCGGACACCAAGAGACCACCTTTGCCTCTCGCGATTAATATATAGTATAGATAATATCACCAGTTTCTTTAGTTACATAACTCAGAGAGGATTGTGTAATTTTTTCAGCAACGATAGTCGTGGTTACTGTATAAAACATAAAAACTTTGTTTTATTTTGTAAGTAGGGGTAGTTTTATAACCAAATATCATATCATGATCAACAAAATCAAGGGAGGCTCATGTGGGGGTGTGCTTTGGCCCCACAAATTATTTATGCCAACAGGGGTTGGTCCAAGTGGTAATTGGATTCATTCCTAAGGGTGAGGTCCGGGTTCGAATCCCGCTTAGTTGTGTTTAAAAAAAAATGGAAAATTTCTTTAGAAGTTTTTGGATAATCTCCCTTCTCAATTTTCTCTCTGTTTTCTTCTGTGTTTTTTAGACTATTATTTCCAGTATTCAATCAAAGATTTTTCAATGGCAAGCAACAACAACAACTTTGAGATCCTTATGGAGAATTTCCATAAAATTGCTGAGCGTCTTGAGACTCGCGTTGTCAACGTCGGGGGAGATGTTTCAGAAATGAAAAAAGATTTGGTAAGGATGTGCCTTGAGAATCGCCTTCTCAAGGTTGAGAGCGATGTTACGGACATGAAAGATGATGTGTTAAGGATGAAGGTGAATGGACAACAGTTTGCTTTCTCGGTGGTCAACTCCAACAAGGGCGTGGTCAACCACCATCCCGGCATCGTAACCGCCATTCCGGTGTTGTCGTCGTCGTTAAAACTGAGCCATTCGATGTTGCTCCTGAACAACCAGGCCATGAAGTCGGAGACCTAGAGGAAGCTGCCCCCGAGCAACCAGGCCATGAAGTCGGAGACCCATAGGAAGCTACTTTCTCTCTGGCGAGGATGGGTGGAAGGCCTCCTGTCTGGATGGGGCGCCTTTCACCAGAAGATATAAAGCTTCATTTATGTAAGCCACGCTTGTTCCTAGAGGAATCCAAAATAATTAGCACTAAATATCTGCTGGATCAATTAATGAAGAGGAAAGGAAGCTGTGTTCAGGTATAAAAAAGGTGGTGGGTTAGAAGTTGGTGTGATTAGTGTAAAGAATGGTGTGAGGGAAGTGTTGACTGGAAAATTAATCTTGAAAAATTGGACAAAGGGTCTCATACTTCACTCTCAAGTCTGGAAGAATATTTGCATTGAGAACAATGCAAAGGTGAATCAAAGGTGCTGGATCTGTTGAATATTATATGTTATTTGATATCCCACATTGATTAGTGAAGAATCATTGGGAATACAAAAGACATATAATAGGTGTTTAGAAAAACTGAGACTCTTAGTGTCCCACATAGAATAAATACTGAAAATGAGGCTACTTTATATATTAAAGTGGTTAATACAGTATTAAATTTGTGGCACTTAAGAGTGGGTTGATGGGCTCACTCGCGGTGCGGTGCACGGGCACGGGCCGGGGCCGTGGGCCATGGGCCGGGCATGGGCGAATGTGGCGTTTGATGGCGCACTTTGCACGTGCGCATAGTCGCTAGGAACTTGGATCCTCGCCTCCGAGCCCAGAGCCTATCTTTTTGGGCCAAATTCATTAAGATTTAACCCTAAATCAGCCCAATAATTTGAATCTGACTGTTGAATGGCTACTTATAACTGAGAGGTCAAGGAGAATTAAGCCACAAATTAATTCAGGGGCCACTAACAACCCATTGATGCTGAATTAATCCTCCAACAGTCATATTTCAAATTAATCCATTTTTGTAACACCTAAAACTCTTTATATACAATCCTTGAGCTGAAAAGAATACACACAACACTCATTTGATTTCCTGTGCAGTGCTAGTACACGAAATCTCCCAAACAATATAGCTTGACATATATCCTGGAAGTGTATCGCCTGAAACCATTAGCACACTTTCCTGAAAGTTAGGGGCGATAGAAACTTTAAGGATAGGGAATACCCGTGTCTAGCTTCTGATTTTGCCTAGTTTAATAATAGCTAGTTCAGCTTAATCATAATTTTTTGTTTATATATATATATATATATATATATATATATAGTAATAAAGGTAGCTATCACATCTTCAAGGTCAGGCATACTGCAGTAAGAGGGATTTCAATCCAAAGTCTTTGCCCTGAAAAAAAAAACCTTAACCACTAGAATCAATCACTACTGACATCATAAAATTTGTAATGAGTTTTTAGGATTACTATCATTAATGAACGTAATTATATTTATATTCTTAGTGATTCAAATATGTTAATGTTTTAATTGCAAAGCTCAAGTGTAAGCATACAATAAATAGTTATAGTACGAGTGGTCGTGTTCACGAGGAAGGGTAAATCAATCAATCGGGTTATGTTTTCACTAATCTATATACCAAATAGTTTAAGAGAGTTATCTAAGCTAAGACTCACAATTAAAACTAAGAATTAACTTACAAGAGAATTAAAATAAAGTATAGCAAGTAAACACGAGATAAGATCAACAATAAACAGATGGCAAGTGAAAATGATGCTCTTACATAATCATGTTCAAATCATGCTTCAATGGAATCAATGGTCTCACAATCTAATTGCAAAAGTATGTGCTAGCTCCTCTCGGAGTCAAACATGAGAGCCTAATTAAGTTTTGTCAGAGAGTAGAATAATTGGAGATTGGGTTAGGAATATCATCATTAATTCGTTTATATTACTTAGTGAACAATGTACAATTACAATGTGTTAAATAGAAGAGAGATCTTACAAAACAGCCTTATACAGAGTCCTATACAAGGTAAGTGAATAAACATGTAAATCTATTCTATAATTCAATCGGCTAATACTCCCCATCAAGTTGGACCATGGGGGTCTAGCGTGTTCCACTTGGACAACCACCTGTGAAACCTGTGAAATTTTTGGTTGGTTACTGCTTTGGTCGGTATGTCCGCAAGTTGGTCTTCTGATCTTACGAAAGGAAGCCTGATTATCCTTATCTCGATTTTCTCCCTTATGAAGTGATGATCGATCTCCACATGTTTAGTTCGATCATGTTGTTGCACTGTGTTGTGAGAGATACTGATTGTTATTTTGTTCATAGAACAACTCAATTGTTTTTCAGAGAAAATCCTATCTCACTTAGAAATTTTTGTGCCATAGAACTTTTGCAATTTCCCGTGCTATCCCCCTAAATTCTGCCTCAACACTAGATAATGCTACCATTTTTTGTTTCTTGCTACACCAGGTGACTAGGTTTCCACCCATGAAGGTGAAATAACTGGACGTGGATCTTTTTGTCTAAGATGCTTCCTGCCCAGTCGGTGTCCGTATAAACAAAGATTCAAATGTGCCCATTCTTTGCGAACATCAATCGTTTGCTGATTGAACTCTTTAGAATCTTAGGATCCTCATTACTTCTTCCATGTGTTCTTTGCTAGGGTTATGCATAAATTGGCTTACAACATTGACAACTTATATCTGGTCTAGTGTGGGCTAAGTATATTAGCTTGCCGACTAATCTTTCGTATCGCTCTTTGCTGGTGGGTACGTCATCCTGAAATATTCCCAATTGGTGGTTCTAGGCTATGAAGGTCTTTGCTGGTTTACCATCAATTTGTCCGACTTCAACCAGAAGGTCAAATATATATTTTCTTTGCAATATGTGGATACCTCTATCAGATCTCATAACCTTGATGCCAAGAAAATACCTTAGGCGATCGAGGTCTTTCATTTCCAAGTTCTGTGAAAGGTTTTTCTGGAGTTTGGATATTTCTTCCTCATCATTCTTCCTCATCATTCCACGTTATCACCATGTTACATATAGATGATTATTAAAGTGATTAGGCCACTCTTCCTTTTGATGAATAAGGAATGGTCAGAGTTTCTCTAGGAGTACCCCGTACTTGGTCATGGACCCCGTACTTGGTCATGGATAGAGTAAATCTATTGAACTAGGCCCTAGGGAACTGTTTGGGCACGTAGAGAGATATCTTTGATCTGCACACTATGTCTTGGTTTCCTTGTTCCTCAAAATCGGGAGGAAGGTCCATGTACACCTCCTCCTCAAGGTCACCGTGTAAGAAAACGTTCTTTATGTCAAACTGACGTAAGGACCAATCAAATTTAGTGGCTATCGATAATAAAACCCTGGTGGTGTTAAGCTTTATCACCAAAAATGAAGTATGCATATAGCTAATCCAATAGGTTTGAGAGTACCCTTTAGCCACTAGTCTGGCCTTGTACCTTTTGATCGTACCATCCATATAGTGTTTGATGTTGTAGACCCACTTGCACCATACAGATTTTTTTCCCTGTTGGAAGTGAGCATACTTCCCATGTATTATTTTTGGACAGGGCTTTGATGTCTTCTTCCATTGCTTGTTTCCACCGTGGGTTGTCGGTGGCTTCCTTGATATTCTTGGGCATCTCATGAGAGTAGAGAGCATGAATAAAGGCACGGAGTTGTAGTGTAGAATTGGATTTAACTTAGTGCACCACGGGGTACCTAGATATGCTCACTCGTTCAGGGTTGTACCTGTTGGGGGAAGCACCCATGTTCCTTCAGACATACACAGTATATGTACTATGTATGGAAACATAAGGGTCAGGTTTACTAACCTCGGGGATATTTAGAGCAGGGGTTTTTTTCTCTGAGGTGGGTGTGAGAGCTGGAGCTGGAGCTGGAGCTTCAATATGTGGAGTGTATTCGTGTAATGGCTCTAGCTATTTGCACATCCAATTCATTTCTTCACTCTCATTCTCCTCCTGAAGGGATGTATCAGATACCTGTTGAAAGTAGTACTCTGTTTTAAGAAAGTCAAAATCCATGTTGATGTAGTGCCGTACCTTACGGTCAAACCTGTCTGATCGTTCTCCGAATGGTCCGAATCAGTACCTGATAAATCAGGTTTGGTCAGGTTGGAACTCTCTTCCAGGTTCTTGCGTATTTTGGTTTGTTTCCTCAACGATTTCGCAGTTTTCTCGATCTCGGGATCGTAGATTGGCTCGTCCTTTCCACGAATGCTCCTGTTCATAAAAAGAATTAAATTTAGTTAATACCAGTCCCCGGCAACGGCGCCAAAATTTGACAGGTGTCGAATCCGTCAAAAATAAATATAATTCCGGTCTACGACTAAAAC
>JBBMKE010303580.1:0-13667 GCA_037834125.1 Lippia alba | reverse complement strand
TATATATTTACAAATAAACATCTTAGAGTTAATGTTATATTTATTAATATTTATTAATGACTTAATGTTATATTGCTATTGAAAGAAATTGAATAAATAAACAAAATACAAAATGGATAAAACAAAACACATCTTACAGTTTTATGGGCCAAAGGCCCAAAAGTTAACCCTAACACCGTAATTACTAATTAATATTCCACGCCGCGGATACAATTACATTTCTTCCCCACATATTCTTCTCTCCTTCACCGCCTCACATTCATAGGAAAATATTGGCTCCTTTCCTCTCAAAAATCCACCGTTATTGGCTTCCTCCTCACCAAAACCCCACCCACCGCCACTGTTACTGGTTTCCTCCTCCCCAAAACCCCACCCCACCGCCACTGCTACCCTCACTGTTGCAGAGGCAATGTTTTCGACAGAAGAAATCGAGATGATGATGCCGCCTTCCAATCTCATACAATCACCACATCGACTGTCGTTCTTACCGTCTGAGTCGATAAGGATGCTTGACGGAGCTTCCTCCATCCAAAAATTTCAATTCTTCTGCTATGTGTTCGAGCCGTTTTGTGGAGTGTCCGACACCGTGTCCGTTTAATTTTTTTTTTTAATTTAGGACACAGTTTGGGTCCGACACGTGTCGGAGCCATGTCCGTATCCGACACGTGTTCGGGCATTAGAGGCTATCACTTTATATATGTCGAAATATTCCATAAGGAATGTCCTATGAATTAAATCACCTATCAAACAGTAATAAAAAGTCTATTCTAGATGGGTTTGGAATTGGATACCCACATTTAAATTAATAAAATAAATAGAACACACAAAAAAGTAATATTGTTATTAAAATAATAATGAAGATCGACACTCGGGTAGATTCAATAACGATGTCACTTAGTTATTAAATTTTTCATCTACAAATGAAGTGTTTTTCACATGAAAAAGAATGCAAGTATTTATTAATTTTGTTATATTTTACTTAGTAATTAGTTTTAATTGTATCATTTAATTCATCTCATGGATGATTTTCATATGAATTATTGATGATTTTTGTTCTACTATTACATCATTTTGACCATTTAAATGTTGTTAAGTACCAAGGGATGACGACAACAATAAACAAACCTTACTTAGATATAAGTTACGATACACATATTCCACTGTAACTATGTATAATTCTTCTAATCATAATCAAATTTATGTATATTACAAACATAATTCGATAAGGTTTCCAATAATTACAAAACACTATAGTCTAATTCTACTCAACGAGTCTACATTATTAATAATTCTAATTCTAATCAGATTTTAACAAATCTCTTTTAACATTATACTAATCTAATACTTAAAATTTATAACAGAAAATTTTATTTTTTTATCAACACGATATTTGAGTATTTGGTTCAATTAAACATCCTATACCGGATTTTGCTTTTCAAGCAACATGAGATTTGAGCACTTGCGCTGCAATCAAACAAAAGGGATACTCAACATATTTTTAGGTAAATTCTTAAATTACCTATATTCTATCCAAAACTTATTTACCTAAATTGTGGAGTGTGATATTGTGTTAGATACTTCTCAAGTAGAAAATTAAAGAAATAAAATTATATTTCTATATTAGTATCCTTTATTATAAATTAATACTCAAATATATAATTTTTATAAATTTAAATTAATCGTAATTCACAAGCATTTAATTGGTGGGTCTACTATTTGAAATGATTATATAATTATTTCAAAGTACTTATAATGTATTTATAAGAAAATCAAACAAAATTTAATTATTCTTCTAGGGAACTGTATCTCCTATTCTTGTAATTTATATTATATAGTTTCATATTGTAAACCGGACCTCCATTATTTCACAATAATATGTAATTAATCACTCTAAATATAACCATTTATCTAAATATATAATACAACATGAATAGATAACTAATTTACTTAAACTAAAATAAGCAGTTAGATTGCAGTTAGATGATTATACTTCTCCGGCAATTCGTAGAATAAATGAGAAATCAATATTTAAGATTAACTATGAAATCTTTTATTTTTTTAATGGTTTAATTATTTAAAGGGATAATTCCAGACACCCCCTTGTTTTTTGGGGCTTAGTGCGCTTTGCCCCCTAACCTTTGAATCGGTGCGATTTTCCCCCAACCTTTGAAAAATATCATAATTAACCCCTTTTAACAAACTTTGACCATTGATTTCTCTTCCGTCACGACGACCCAAACTTTAAAATCACCACCATCGTGTTCGTCTCCCCAAGGAGAACAAAGTTTATACCGCAGTCGACCCTATTAACCGCCGAAAGTAGCTATTATTCTTCATCCATGGTGTGTCTTATTTGACAGGTGATTTCTACTTCGTCGGTCATTGGATTTTAGTTTCGAGACCATTATTGTGTTTCTTGCATCGAGAGCTTCAATTCGATACATAATATCAACACATTTGAAATCTACTTTGTGCATATTTACTTTGCTAAAGGGGTTAAGGGTGATATTTTTCAAAGGTTAGAGGAATAATTGCACCAATTCAAATGTTAGGGGGCAAAGCGCACTAAGCCCCAAAGGACAAGGGGGTGTCTGTGATTAGCCCTTATTTAAAAGTTCATTTCACAGGCCTTCTGAGGGGGTTCTTTGGCTTGGAGAATTTTTTGAAGATTTATTTATTAAAGTGGAAAAATGTTACTTGGACAGTATTCAACATCGAATTCATTATCAGGTAACAATAATATAAATTTGATAATATTTTAAGATGTATTAGAATTTAATAATGGTATATTATTGATTCTCTTATACTTTTTATTTTTTAGTTGCAGAGATGTATCGACATAGGCGTCTTGATTCAATGAAAAGAAAATATTTCAATTTAAGTGAATTTGATAAACAAGAATACAAAAATAAAGTTATGAAACAAAAAAGAATACGGAATTCAAATACGTGGATTTTAAGAGCAGCCACACTTGTGGACAAATATGAAGGTTTGTGGTTCATTATTTTTAACTAAATATAATAATCAAATATAATTTTATATTTTAATTGAAAAAATTACTTATATTTCTCTTATAGGTTCAATATATTATGATGATGCGTCATCTATGATACATGAACTAAAAAAATGCCAAATGCATGAATTGTGGAGCTGTAAGATTTGTGTACGAGCCTCCTACATTTTATTGTGACAACGAAAAAATTAAACTAGCGAATGTTGAAATTCCAGATGATTTATACGAGTTATTCATTTCATAATCAGAAGAAGCAATAGAATTTCAGGCAAATTTTCGGTTATTCAATTGTATATTTTCTTTTAACACTTTTGACTTGAAATTAGATAAAAAGCTTGCATCCGCACAACAAGGTGTATATACTTTTCGAGCACAAGGAATGGTGTGCCATGACCTTCTAGGATTAATTTCTAGTGAAGGGGGTTCTGGCCCTTTTCAGTTATACTTTGTTGAGACTAAAAATGAGATTGAGAACATAATGAATGTATTGAAGAATTCAAGTTTATTTCAAGGTACGGTTAAGAAACTAATAAAACTTTTGAAGGTAAATCCCTATGCAGACCTCTTTAGAAGATTAAAAGATTATCCTTACATGGAAGATGTTTCAACTTCATATCTCAAAAGATGTTAGATTAGATTAAAGAGTTTATAATTGTCCAACTGCCGATCAAGTTGCTACCATATGGGTCGAACAGAATAATGTTAATGTACCTTATGAACGAGATATTATAGTTCATGCACACTCCGGACAAAGACACCGAATAAAAGCATTATTATGGATTTGATGACCCTTTGCAATATCCATTACATTTTCCAAAAGGAGAGAGCGGATGACATCTTAAAAAATTACCTACTAAGGAAATTCAACCGACCATAATCACCAATGAAGTAGATCAAGGTAAATTCTATTACACCAAATTAGTTACATAAAATTTTTATAATATTTAATACATATAATTTGTTGATATTCTTCTGTTTAATTTTTTAGTGCAAGAGGATAATAATGCATCACTTGTCTCAAGGTTTTCTTCTGGCGGTCCTATTATTACGGAGGAACCAAATGGTATGTGAAAGTAATACAAATATGATACAATACCTATTAATTTATGTATGCCTAAATTTATGTATTTCTAAGTGTCTATTCTTATGACTTTTTATCTCATATAATTGTATAACTATTTTTGAAAAAATATATTTTTTAGTGATAGATCTCATCAATAACAATGTCACTCGGAGACTACATTTTTCATCTGCAAATGAAGTTCTTTCACAAGAATAAGAAGGTATGTATGTGTTGATCTTATTATGTTTTATTTATTGTACAAGCTAAATGAAGAAGTCAAAATTTCGAAAAGTAAACACTAAGTTACTTGAAAAACTTTTCCTTGACAACCCGGACTAATGTAATAGAGCAGTAAGTTTTTGCAAACTCATATTTTATTTGTTCAAGAAAATCCGGTCTACATCAATTAAAAATAAATACCAATAGAAATGAACAGGTATACATCAAGATTCACCACTAAGAAAATGCCAAATTACTTACCATAACATATTTAAATGTGAAAAGTGTGAAATGACCTATTATCACCTAGGAAAACGTCCAACTGATATTAGCGTCCGTATAAATTTGCAAAATGAACTAAATAGAAATAAAATTATCAAAAATAGGACGAAATAAATATATTTTATCAAATTTAAAAAATTAATAAGGATCATGTTGGAATTACATGTTTTATTTACTAATTTGTAGGTGTATCCATTAATTTGTAGGTGTGTCCAAACAAACGGATAAAAAAGTCTATTGTCGTAAGTATAGTTGTTACAGGTTTCAGATTAGAAATCCAAGATAATCTGGATTATTGTTTGCGGGGAGATTGTTACAACAATATGCAGTAGATATGTATATAAAGTTAGTAACAACAAGATTAGAATTTTATCACCGAAATCAATCAAATATAAGAGATGAGTTATGCCAAGAAATTATGGATAGTGTACTAAAAGGAGAGACGAGAGGAAGTGAAGTTAGAAAAAGAATCGTTCTCTCTACATCATTTATTGGAGGTCCAAGAGATATGCGACGCAGATACCTAATGCGTTGGCATTAGTGCAACGATTTGTAAAATAAGATATTTTCATCACAATGACTTGTAATCCAGAATGGAAGGAGATACAAGAAAATTTGTATCGTGGTCAACAAGCACAAGATTGTCCAGATTTGGCATCAAGAGTTTTCCGAGGAAAGTTACAAGATTTGAAAGAACAATTATTCAAGAAGGAGATATTTGGAATGTTGCTGCACATGTTCATGTAATCGAGTTTAAAAAGAGAGTATTGCCACATGCTCATATTTTTATAATTCTAAGATCAGAATTGTTGGAAATACGGTAATGAAAACACAGCAAAATTTAAAAATTTTCCAACAAAAGGACCGGACTCGCAATCTTGAATCCAAATTCGTAAGGATAGAAACTTACTTTCTTTTGTTTCTTTCTTGAAATGTTCAAGCCACCCAAGAGCATCCTTCAACAACTTGATCCTACTCCAAAAGTTCTCTACGAATCTTTCAAGACTCCTCACTTGAAGTCCTCTAGAGAATAGTCCATCAACACGATCACGATCTAATTAGTAAGGATGCTAGTTCTCTAATTAGTATTTAGGCTTTCTAAGGCTAAGTGTATAATTTGGAGAGAAGAAATTTTGCCCAACACATGGACCATCAATCTTAGGGGAGCTCGAGCTCCCCATATATATACTGGGGGGGGGGGCGAAAATCCTTCTCCTTTTGGAGATAGGATTTTGTTCTCCTCTCTCTTTTTCTTGCTTATTAAGCAAGATTCAAACTTTAACTAGAACTCTTATTCTAGTCAACTTTAAGAGAGCCCTGAATATTATTACTTTATTTATTATTAAATAAATAATGTGATTTTTAATTAATTAATTGGACATATTCCTCCAAATTAGGGACTTTAATATTAATTCAAAATTAAACCAAAGTCAATTAAATAATTAACACATTAATTATTTAATATATACACATATACATACGCATGGACCACGTGTCCTTAATGGACACGTGTCACTCACGTGTGATTTCACACGTGTGGTAACTTCTTTATTTGATTAACTCGTTTAATAATTTAAAGCCTTAACCCACGTGACCGGGTTGTTGTGTGTGACCCTTTAGGTTCTTAATTCAATTAGCAGTGACCCTCATTAATTAATTCACTAATTAATTAATTAATTAATTAATCCACAGATTAAACGACCATAGTCTAGCAACAGGTGTTTAACCCCTAGTTGAATAAGAATGTCTTGATTCGACTGAACCTTTAAGTCATTGGTTCATATGAGATACAATCCTCCTACATCCCATCTCTCAACTAAGATCTAGGGCAAGGGAATAATTAGAACCCTAATAATCTCAGTCTTAAAGCTAAGTGCATTTCATATCTGTGACGCCCCAATCTTTCGGCGGCTTAGGTTTGTTTTAACGTGTTATTAATTGCGCATTTTAAATTCCTTAATTATGTAATTATGTATTTTAATAGTTATTATTTGAAATATTTGACAACGTGACCAATGTGATTAAGTGAAATACGTGACGTAATTGAATTGAATGAATTCCTTAAATAAATGTGTTGCGTGCGCATGTACGAATTGATTGCGTGTTCCATATTCGCATTAATAAATTTTGGGAACTTGATTATATGATAAACTTGTGTAATTTAATTATTGGCATAAGTGTGAGAATTATTTGGCATTCATATGACCGAAATTGAGCCATTTACGCCTTAAACGACCAAAATTAAGCTCAAACATTTGCGTACCTATACTTCGTACCTAGAGACACACCTATGGGACTCTACCCTTGACCCTACCCACTTGGAGAACCTATTTTTTTCCCCTTTCTCAGCCTCTAGCCGGCACACACACACTCCCCATCCCCCACACTTTACACTTTTCCATTCCAAGAGAAAGAAAGAAGAGAATAAAGAAGCCATCTCCCTTTTCCTCCATTTTTGATCAATTCCAAGCTCAAGACCACCACCTCTCTTCCATTTTTGTTGGGAAATTATGTGAATAGTAAAGATTTGGAGACCCAAATTTGATACCTTGTGCTAGTATGACTTTTGATGGATTTTGTTGCCTTGTTCTTGTTCCTTGAGCATGTAATTATGATTCTAGAGGTGCATCTTGCTTGGTAATTGGCTAGGGAAGAAAATGCCATTAATGCTCTTTGAAGGTTTTTGGGGGATTTTGTGTCCTTGCCTATTTATGATCTTGGATGGGTTTTTCTTGCTTCATTGATGCTTCTTGATGTTTATATGTGCTTATATGGACTTGCCTCACTTGTTATTGAATGTGGGAGAATATGCCTTAAGTGCCCTAAGTGGGTTTTGCGAGAATTGGATGAATCTTGTGATTCATATGTGTTCTTTGATCATTTCCTAGCATGAGTGGTGGTTTGGCGAAGTGAACCCCCTTGTATGCATGATCCCCTTATTTGGTAAATGTGTATATTTGCTAGTATGAAGTGTGTATTTGTGTTATGGAGTTAAGAATATGATTTCCTTGACCTCTATGCCTTCAATTGTGCAAGTTATGTGTTCATTAGGTGATTTCAAGCATGAATGAGTGTTTCCTTTTGGAATTATGCATGGAACCATTGATCCCCTTCATCCCACCTTTGGTATATGAATGCTAGGATGTAGTATGATGTATATATGTGTATCTTGGAGTCACTAGCATGATTACATGAGCTAATATGCAACCATGAATGCTTCCTTGCCCTACTTGAACTATTTGCTCACCTTTGATTGAATTTTGGATGTTTGGACTTGCTATTCGTTTCTTGAATGCCCGTAAATGTTATGATATGATAATGCATGAGATATGAGATTTATGAATGTGTCTAGTATGAGTTTGAAGTGTCTTAGCATGTTGGAAACTTGTTTTGGCCGAGCTTGGTGAGAAAATACATTTTTGGGCCGAAAAAGGGTTTCCAACGGCCATTGGAATTCAGGCCTTGGAAACTAACGGCCATTGGTTTGAGGCAAATTTTGGGATGCTACTGCATCAAACCAGCTACCGTTGGAAATCAAGGAAGGGAAACCAACGGCCGTTGGTCCTGCCTGTGGTCACCGACAAGGTTTTTCGTGCTTTGTTTCGCTTCTGTTGGGTCTTACCCACCCCTATCTTGATCCCAATGTATTCCTAGCTTATATATGAGTATGATTTATTGATTATGTGGGATTATGATCCATATCATGTATTTTATGAAAAAATGTGAGTATATATGTACCCGAACGTGTAATGTGATACGTGAACGCTTGGTGTGTTGATTCGTGAACCCTAATTGCTCGATGTGCCTTGTTTCATGACTTATATGACCTATGTACTTGATGGATTATATGTTATGATCATTATTGTTATCGAATTATGCATTTAATTGATATGATTCATGAAAGTTATGGACCGATTGAGTATGAAAACTTGGTTTATGAATGAAATGATCGAATATGAGCCTTGATGGACATTTATTGTGCACATGAGCATAATCATTACATTATATAATCTCTTATACATCACACATCGTGTCATATGCATTGTCGAGCATCTTATATGGTCTCATGTGTCTCACTTTACCTTCCTTGCACAGATTCGGGTTTGTTCGGAGACGAGGCCGCGCTTTGAGGCTCTCTCTAACTCTTTTGGCTTTTAAGGTGGGTTTCTCTACTACTTAGTTAAACGACCCAATAACACCCTACATGAAACGTTTGAGCCAAAACTATATATATGTGTAATTAGTGTCATTTTCCTATCGAGTAAATGATTGCCAACGTAAAGCCATTTATGTTATGACCCTTACGAAGTTTTGGCGAGATATGTATGCATGCACGTATGAATAAGGCCCAGGGACTTGATACACGTGGCTAACCGGGGAGGCATAGGGCCGACGAGGATCCCGTGTGTTAGTCCCATATGGAACGGCGCATCTTGAACTCGTTGGAGGTAGCGAGGGATGGGGCCACCAAGCCATGAGAGGACCCATGCATCCCCTTGTGGTTAAGGAATAGGACCCGGATGGTTCGGGCCGATCACCCGACCATCCACCGGTGAAGGAGGAACGTGCGGTAATGCCGGTGAATCGGATTGCCCAAACCTATAAAAATTATATGCTTTGCACCTAATGAAAGAATGCATGTATGAAAGAATGATATGAATGAATGTAATGAAATAATGAATAATGATAGTACACGAGGTGGCAGAAGGAGAATTGTGCACGCCCCCTCGCCGGACTTATAAGGACCTTTTGAAAGAATGATAGATATAATCCCGTGTGTTGATTATTTTGCCCACTTGGGAAATCAGTTCCAAAACCTCACTTGGGATTATATTATGCACGTGATTGTCTATTTACCGCTTTATGTATTATATTATAAGCCCCACTTTTATACCTACCAGTCTCCTATAGACTGGACCCGGATTTGTTCAGTTGTTTTGTGCAGGTTCTCTTTTGGCAGTGCTAGGCGGGAGATAGTGTCTTTTGTTAGTATTTTGTTTTGAGTCTTGTTACACTTGTTGTACACATACTCATGTTTATTTAATGTATTTATTCCGGCGCATCTTAAATACTGTATTTGAGGCTGTGAAGGCCATGTTATGTGATTATATGAATTTCGTAGAGCCGTGGCTCATTTATATATATCATGTAGATTATGTTCTGCTTCCGCATTTATGGTTTTAATTATGCTCTGATGTATGTTATATGGTTTAAGGGTTAGTCCCGCCTAGCCTAGCGAGTGTATGTTGTGTCCCCATTCGCCTTGACTTCGGACTCGGGCTTGGATTTTTATTTCACGACCGGATTCGGGTCTGGGTGCGGAGGGATGTGGCGTCGCGCGCCGGGCGTTACGTCTAGTGTCGTGTTGGCTGAGTCTAGGTCGATCGGCTTAGGACAACGTGGTTATGTGTGCATTTATGTGAATTATTTGCTCTTATCCCTTGAATGTGTACATGAGCACGAGTTAACCGGCATGCATAGATATTTGGATTAGCTTGATCTTGTAGGAAATTATGCCCCCACATTGTCTTCACCGTTATGGTAGGATCTCTGAGCTCGGCATTATTGGAACCGTTCCCCTTGCTATGAAGATCATGTTCTACTACCTCATTTCTACAACATGATTCCGGAGATTTCATGGAAAGGCTAGCAATAAATTGGATTCAAGGATACAAGAATGTGCCAATAATTAAGCCTTGGATACGGAATTATTGAAGGAGCTATTTCTTGACTATACTCTTGAAACCGTCATGGGCTAACTTGATCAACAATTCCTTGCAAGCTTTGTGGTCTATTAAAGCATGTAAGAGAAGAATAATAAGCATGGATTGGCGCCTAGGCAAGATTGTCCTTTTGGGGGGGGGGGGTTTAGAATCGGAAATGAATAGAGCTGATGGAACTAACGGAAGCTTAAAGGACAAATGGGAACATCGGTGCATGGATCTGAAGAACTGGAGCAATAGGAAGAGATTTAGCTTAAATACAAGAAGGCGAAGCGCAGGGCATTTTGGAGCGAGGACAAGCTTATATATGGAGGACGAATGCTAGGACTCGATTGGAAGTTGTCGAAGAGGATGTTAATTGGGAAACTTTCGAGGGAATTCCAGAGATTGCCAACTTCAGGGATTTATGGATTCGAGGCAAAGCTCGAGGACACTTGAGGAAAGACACGCAGGATGTTTTGGAAGCGGGATACAGACAACGAAAAAGGAAGAACTTGTCAGAATTTGGAGTGTTGTTAGCCCGAGGCAATGGCCCTCAGTTTCTAGTTACAGAGCATGTGTCCGAACGCAACCTCCAAAAGTTGAAATGATTGATTCACTGTTTAAACGCACCGATAGGGAAGATGAAGGTATCATCAGGGAACTTCTGATGGATTTCTATATTAGCTACAATAAGGAGAAAGGACTCTCACTGTGGACGAGGATCTAGCTCGGGATAAACTAATCAGGAAGAGGTAGCACAACAAGCAACTATCACCGGCTATATCACAACAAAAGCAACTCCAACCCAAGGAACAGGAGGAGTGCTAAAATTGCGGAATTCACGGACTACGTGAAGAGCAATGAGCTCAAGAACCGGAAGCAAGGACAAACCGCGGGAAAACAAAGGCCGTCATGCAAGCGTGGTTATGTTTTTGAAGTAAGGAAGAAGAAATGCACTAACGTGGACTTACGCATTGTGTTTAAAGGTACTATATGCATACATGGCATATCATATCATGCATCGGTCGTCCTAAGACCTTTGTTGTTGTAATTGTAATTGTTGATGTTGTTTTGTTGTTATTTTCTTTCTTTCTTTTGCGTACCCTTCTTGCTTGCGCATGACCTTGTTGCGAGGTTCCTTTTCTTTTGAGAGTTTTGGTGAGGACGTTGTTGACGGGAGTGTTTGGTGAGTTGTGAGGGTCGTGACTTTTGGCCGAACAAGTGAAGATGGATTTGGTGGTCGATTTGTTGATGCAAGAATGTGGAGAAATAGTTGGCTAGTAGTTTCTCGTGGTGGCGGATTAGAAGAGACCGTTAATAGAAGATCAGACTGAGGATTTGGGGATTCCGAATTAGTGATTTGAGACTAAGGATTCGAAGCTGAGGAGTAAAGTCGAGGATATAGGTTTATTAATGTTTGGAGTAAGAGTATGAATTCTGAAAATGCAGGCTCATCATCATGGTTTGGGGTAGAAATGTGAATCCCAGAAAGCAACGGATTGTGCTTGGGGAAGGTTATACCGGAATACGGATGATGAATGTGTGGTTTACAAATTTGTCTAGTTTTCTTCAAAGTATGAATCTTGGTAAAGCTCAACCGGATAGTATTCAAGCAGGTTATAGTGGGACACGGAGGAATGGCGCTTGGTCCACAAGTTTGCTTAGTTTTCGTTCAAGTGGGAATGCTCAACAAAGTTTCCAAACTAACCGAACTGTATGTTTAGGAAGTTGTCGGATTGCTTGGAGTTTCAGTCAGGTATAGCTTAGGACAGGAATCTGCAGTGCCCCGATCTCTTGGCGGAATCTTCAGAAACAGTGGACACGAAGCTTAAGTTCGGTATCGTCTTTCATTCTCAACAGGTGGCCAATTTGAGGGGTTGATTCAACGCTTGGAGGGTCTTCAAAAGGCGTATGATTTGGATCTTGGAGATAAGTGAGCTGAATATCTACCTCCGATCAGGTTTCTACAACAATAGCTATCGTACTTAACTAAAATGGCATCACACGAGGCTCTTAAGGGAAGAAAGTGCTAGTCTCCATTGATTCAAGGACATTGGAAGATTGGAATTGGATCGAGAAGGTTAAGCTAGAGGAAGATTTGAGCCAAGAATTTTAGAACTAGGTGATTGAAGATGTTCGGAGGACTAGTACAGAATGGGATTGAGAAAGTTAAGAAGATTCCTCAAAGCATGCAAGAAGATTATGGTTCTATAAATAAGCCCGATAAGAAGCAAGAGGCAGAAAAAACTAATTGAGTTATGCATTAGTAGTGGTTGAGTACGGGGAAAGATGAAAGAAGGATGAATATGTCAGTCTAAAGGTGTTCCTTCAGCAGCAGACACAAGTTACTACGCCAAAAGAAGGAGACAAACAGAATTGGTCGGGATAAGATTCTCTCAAAGTATCTACAAGGAAGTGTTTCTCACAGGTTAGAAAGCGGAAGGAGGGATTCGCGACTTCTTGGCTCCATTGAGACATTGAAGAGAATTGAGGAGATGGCTACCACCTTGGAAGGAAGAGAATACGGGAGACGGCTTCCGGATTTGAATCTACAACCGAGTGTTGTTGAGAGATGATTACGGAATGGGATCTACCACTGAATCTAACCGGAGTATACGACGTGTTCCACGTTTTCAAATTTCACCAGTGTTATTAAGGAGGCAACCATTCCATTAGCGGAAGAAGTACAATGGGAACCGGACTTGAAAATCATTCGGCACCGGGAGCAATCTAAGACCGGAAGATTCGGGAGTTAAAGGATAAGAAAATCCGCATGATCTGAGTTTTGTGGTTGAGTCAAAAGTTCGAAGAAACGACTTGGGAGAAATGAAGAATAAGATGAAGGGTTGCACCCAGTATGGATTGAAGCAGTCCGGACTTGAGGACAAGTCCTTTTTAAGGGGGGAGGGTTGTGACACCCTGATTCCTCGCACATGCAGGTACGCGTCACGTGAGAGTTTATTTATTGTTTTGCATTTATTTTCTTACTTAATTAATGCATATCATCCTTAATCTCATTCTTACTTGAACAATTTGACAATTTGAACTATGTGATTACTTGAATTATTTGTTAATCGCGTAATTTGTATTTTTCGTATTTGAATCCCTGAGCTTGTCTAGTATTAATTATATGCTTCTTGGACTTACTTGAATGTTTTAAATTTGTTTTGCCTTCGTGTGTTTAGTTTCGGACTCAAATGTTGAGTTTTGCATGTTTAGGGGTCATTCGGTAATTATGACCAAATTGAGTCCTTAGGTCGTTTCTTGAGCTAGGGAACTCGAAAACGAGTTCCGACACCTTCGTTGCGTTCCATTCGGAAAATGGGATTCAACGAGACCAACCTTGTATTTTTATGACCTCGTTTCGACCCCTAAATCGAGCCAC
>JBBMKE010303361.1:0-13672 GCA_037834125.1 Lippia alba | reverse complement strand
ATTATTTTCTCAAGTCAAACCCAATAAATAAATAATTAGGAATTAATTTATTTATTGTAGGAGCTTTTCAATTTTAGAAAAGTTGAAAAGTCCAACTACCTATTGTAGGAGAGAGAAAGTTTTGTCTCTTGCTAAGACTTGGAGAATAAGTCAAAGATTTATTTCCAATTAAAAGATTAATTAAATTAGTTAATTAATGAGCAAGAAAACAAGTCCGATTGGCTCAAGGAAACCCTAAGGGGTTCGAACAAATCACCTATTTATAGGGGATTTGTGGCTTTCTTATTCTTTAGACCAACGCTCTTAAAGTGTTTGATTTTTAAGAAAATAAAATAAAAGAAAGGTTTTCAAAATACAGGTTCCCTATTCAAAACACAAGCCACGGAACTAGCATTCTCCCTAGCTTGATCATGTTCTACGACTGGTGTGGATATCGTTAGAGGATCGTTGTCTTTAGAGATCTAATCGAGAGCCTTTCGAGGGACATTCTGCGTCAAGGGCGTTCTAGTAGGCGGTACTAGACCTACAAAAACAAACCCGGATACAACTTTTGCATCTTCTCTTCAGTCTCCCAAGTCGATTCTTTCGATTTCTGATCACACCACAACACCCAAACCAACAGAATCTGCTTGTTTCTTAACACTTGCACTTTCCGATCCTGAATCTCCACTGGGTGTTTCACAATCGTCAAATTGGACTCAAGCTGAACCTCTTTGACCAGCAGAATGGTAGACTTGTCAGGGTAGAACTTGCGAAGCTGTGAGACATGGAAGACATTATGAATTCCGGTCAAACTCGATGGCAAATCCAACCTATATGCCACCTCTCCAATCTTCTCTAGGATCTCAACCGGACCAAGGTATCGCGGCCACAACTTCCCTCCTCTACCAATATGGGAAAAGCCTTTCCTAGGTGAAGCCTTCAAAAAGACTCAGTCTCTAACCTCAAACTCAAGAGGTCTCCGCCTCTTATCTGTATAACTCTTTTGTCGATCCTGAGCCGCTTTCATCCTTTGTTGTATCAAGTTAACTTTCTCTATGGCTTTACCGATCCTTGCCGAAACCTTAGCTCTAGTAAGCTTCTCATCCTTAGTCCACCTCCAATCCTCTAAATCCCAATACAAAGGCGACCTACACTTCCTCTCATATAGGGCCTCGTACGGGGTTATACCGATCGATGCCTGGTAACTGTTGTTATAGGCGAACTCAACTAGAGCCAAATGCTTGTCCCACATATCCTTAAAGTCCAATGCACACGCCCTCAACATATCCTCCAAGTACTTAATCAGTTGCTCAGGTTGTCCATCCGTCTGAGGGTGTGACGCGGTACTGAACTTGAGTTTCGTACTGAACTGCTTCTAAAGGTCCTGCCAGAAACTAGCCGTAAACCGAGGGTCTCTGTCCGACACGATGCTAGCAGGCACCCCATGAAGTCTCACGATCTCGTTGCAATAAAGCTCGGCCAACTTGGGTACTTTATTCAACATTCGAACCTTAAGAAAGTACACGGACTTAGTCAACCGATCCACGATCACCTAAATCCCATCAAAACCTCTCCTAGACCTCGGCTGGTCGGATACAAAGTCCATCGTCACCTGTTCCCACTTCCAATTTGGTACAGGAAGCGGTTGGAGAGTACTTCCTGGTTTCTGATGTTCTGCCTTAACCATTTGGCACATCAGACATCGCTTATGCGACATCCCTCTTCATGCCACTCCACCAAAAAACTCTATCAAATCTCGATACATCTTCGTACTGCCGGGATGAATGGAATAACCTGAGCGGTGTGCCTCCTCAAGTATCACTCTCTTGAGCTGGTCAGGCACACACACCCTCGCATTAAAGCAAAACAAACTGAAATCATCGACCCCAAACTTAGTTTTCGAATCGTCCCTCGATCGCACAATCAACCTCTGAATCTCTGCATCAATGGCCTGAGCCTCAAGCAAACTCTGTCTCAACTCTGGCTTTACTGTGATGCTAGCTAACTTTGCCTCTCAAACCACAACTAAAGAATCCCGTCTAGATAACTCTGCCACCAAACTCGAAACATGAGTTGTCCTAGTCAAAGCATTGACAACTACATTTTCCTTACCCATATGGTAATGTATCTTGCAATCGTAGTCCTCTAAGAACTTCATCCACCTTCTCTGTCTCGGATTAAGTTCTTTCTACGTGAACAAGTACTAAAGGCTCTTAAGATCTGAAAATACCTCAAATGTAGCTCTATAAAGGTAGTGCGCCACTTAGATAGCGTAAAGACCACCACCGCAAGTTCCAAATGATGCGTGGGGTAATTTTTCTTATGCACCTTCAACTTCCAACCCTTCCATTCTGCATCAACACGTAACCAAGTCCATCCTTAGAAGCGTCAGTGTACACCGCGTAGCCCTCAATGCCCTCTGGCAAAGTCAAGACAAGAGCCAAAGTCAACTTATCCTTTAACATCTGAAAGCTCCACTCACACCTATCATCCCACTCAAACTTCGCATCCTTCTGAGTTAACCTTATCAATGGAACCGCAATCTTGAAGAAGTTTTCCATAAATCTCCGGTAGTAACCCGCTATTCCTAGAAAGCTCCGAACCTCAGTGGCATTCCCCAGCTTCTCCCAATGCGTCACTGTCTCAATCTTAGAGGGATCGACCTCTATTCCATTACCCGAGATGATGTGACTAAGGAACGCGACCTTATCAATCCAAAACTCACACTTACTGAACTTAGTGTACAACTTGTGCTCTCTCAATGTCTCCAACATGATTTTCAAGTACTGAGCATGCTCCTCTACTGATCTCGACTACACTAGAATATCATCTATAAAGATCACAACGAACTGATCAAGGAATGACCTAAATACTCGGTGCATCATGTCCATAAACACTGTGGAGCATTGGTCAACCCAAACGACATCATTACATACTCAAAGTATCCATGCCGCGTGTTAAAACCCCGTCTTAGAGATGTCCTCATCTCTAATCCTTAACTGATAATACCCTTATCTCAAATGCAACTTGGAGAACACTCTCGAACCCTGCAAATGTCGAACAACTCCTCAATATGTGGCAACGGGTACTTATTCTTAATCGTCATCCTATTCAACTCATGCTAGTCAATACACATACTCAACATCCCATCTTTCTTTTTAATGGACATAACGGGAGCACCCCATAGAGAAGTGCTCGGTCTGATGTAACCACTCGCCATGAGTTCGTCCAACTACTTCTTAAGCTCTTTCAACTCAGCCGGAGCCATCCTGTAGGGTGTTTTCGAATAAGGCTCAAATCCTGGGTAAAGCTCACCACAAACTCAAATCCCTGTCTGGAGGTAGAGATCCCAAGCTCTCTGGAAACACGTCCATAAACTCATGTACAACCTCAACCTCCTCCAACCTAGCCTGATCCTTAGGCTTGTTAAGCAAAT
The DNA here is from genome assembly GCA_037834125.1 of Lippia alba. Classification (NCBI taxonomy): domain Eukaryota; kingdom Viridiplantae; phylum Streptophyta; class Magnoliopsida; order Lamiales; family Verbenaceae; genus Lippia; species Lippia alba. The sequence continues at coordinate 10,254 of JBBMKE010303361.1, read as the reverse complement.
ACACCAAGAACCCAGTCGCACCATCATGAACCAACTTGCTGGCCTCAACAAACGATAAGAACGGTCCAGAACCTAACTTCTCACCAACAAACACCACAAACCCAAATGAAACCTTCTTCGCCCGACAATCCATCAATGCACTATGTCTGTACAACCAGTCCATCCCAAGAATCACCCTGTATCTCTTCATCGGAATCACAACCAAATCAGCAAGAAAGACACAGCCCTCAAAACTCACCGGGCACTCACGTAAAACACTCTTCATCTCCAAGCTCCCACCCAATGGGGAGCTAACCACATAAACATGCGCAGATAACTCGGTACACACAGGTAAAGAAGAAAGAACACTCTGGGTGATAAAAGGATGAGTGGCACCTAGATCAAATAATGCATGTAATGAAATGCCATATATATGTATGGTACCTTCAACAACGGCATTCTGGTTGATCTCTACATCCTTTTCCTCGCCATCTAAAGCATATGCGCCAGCCTAAACTGTGCCTCTCTTCTTCAAGCAGGTATCCAACTTATGCTGATCAGAATAACAACTCAAACATCTGCCCAAATACCTCCAACATTTGTCGGTCTGATGGCACCCCTGGCAATGATCACAAGTGAGTGGGGTGGGTAATGCTGGAGGTGCTACAGGCACAGCAGGACAAGGCTTCTTATTAGCCAAGCCCTGAGGAAGGTACATTGGTGTAGAAGGAGTAGAAGAATGAGTAGTGGGCTTCTTGCCCAAACTAGAACCAAATTCATGTCCATAAGAGAAGGAAGGCGGCCTCAATCGCTGTCTTTGAGCCTCAACCTAAATAGCCTTCTTCGTGACCTTCACCCAAGTAGAGACATTGGTTGCCTGAAATGCCCTCTGATGCTCATCACAAAGTCCATGGTAGAAATGTCGAGCTCGGTGCCTATCATCGTCAGCAATGTGAGGGGTATATAGTGCATGCCTCTCAACCTCTAGAATAAAATCCTCAAGACCGCAGGATCCCTACTTCAGCTCACAGAACTCCTGAAGCCTATGTTCGCATGCACTGTAGGGTATGTACTTCTTATGAAACTCGTGCACGAATCTCTCCTATGTGAACTCCACATCCTTTCTCTTGAGTGCAGAACGGACTCCCTTCAGCCACTTGGAAGCCTTGACCCTGAATAAGCCTCACCGTGCAGATAGCCCTATCATGTGTACTCCCCGGGCAGATCTCCCAGAAATCTCAGAAAGCCACTCCTTAGTCTTGATGTCATCTCCTCCATACCACTTAGGAGGGTTGTTGCTCTTGAACTCACGGTAGGCAGCAGTAATGGCACCCTCGGCATCCTCTGGTGTCTAATGCCTCTAATTCTGGCATAGCTAATTGAGGAGAGCCTGAACAATGTTCTCCGCATTCATAGGCGGAGGTGGAAGAGGAACCTGCTCCTCAGGAGAGATCTCACGATCACGGCATCTTAGAAGTATTCTGTATCCACAATTGATCAAATATCGATGCATGTAGGTTGGCATATGAGTGCAAGTATAAGAATTCAAGTAATCAGACAAATCACATAAGCACATTAATTGTAGGCCGTACACACTAGATAGACCCACACGACTCAAGAGCTCAGTTTTGTAACCATGAGCTCTGATACCACTTAAGGATGTAACACCCTAAATGAGGATGCCACATCCCCTGCACTGAAGTCCAAACTCAGTCAAGGAATTGTCGTCTAAGCCTGAATTCAAACAACAAAGAACGGGAGACCACACACACGCTAAGCTAGGTGGAACTAAACCAGACAACAACAACAGAGTATGTGGAAGCAATTAAGCAGAATAAATCCATAATAGTAGCGGAAGCATCACATAAAACCATCAGAAGTAAAGAACAACCAAGTAATGCCACACATGGCCGAATCAATCCTATGCCACACAGGGCTAACATCTACGCCACACAGGGCTCAACAGAAAGTAATTAATAATATCCAAGTGCATAAAGTAAAGAGTACAGTATCCAGAGTGAAAGTAAATAAATACAACAGACTTGACTCGAAAGAACAAAATGCAGACTCACATCCACCACAATCAATTCATTTTCAGCCACCACCTCTGTAATACCCTAAACAAAATGCCATATCCCGCACTGAAGTCCAAACTCAGTCGACAAATTGTCGTCCAACCCTGAATTCAAACTACAGAGAAAGGGAGACCACACACATGTTAAGCTAAGCGGAACCAACCGAACTTCTCACCAACAAAGTATGTGGAAGCAAGTTAACAAAATAGATCAACAACAGTAGTGGAAGCATCACATAAATCCAACATCACGAAACAACATCCAAGTAATGCCACTCAGGGCCGAATAAATGATGTGCCACACAAGGCCAACATCCACGCCGCATAGGGCTCAACCGAAAGTAAATGACATTTCCAAGTGCATAAAATAGAGAGTACAGTAATCCAAAAGCGTGAAAGTAAATAAATGCGACAGACTCGACTCGGATAACAAAATGCAGACTTAGACACTCATATCCACCTAGCACTGAAACCTGCAACTGAAAGACAAAAATGAGGTGTCAATCAACTGACTGAGCGAGGGGGCTAACACACACCCACAATATATGTATAGCAAAGAACATAACAGAATGGTGGACTCGTGAACTGGGGCTAGGGTTTTGTATGTCGAAATAGTTGAAAATACCCAAAATAGATATAAGTTCGAATACAATTTATAAAGCACCTATCCTATTTCACAAGTACCAATCAGGACAAGACAGAATAGATTGCTCGGCGAGTACGAGCTTCCAACCAATACCAGTATAGGACAGGACAGAAATCAAAGTATAATCTAATCCAACCGCAACGCCAAGTTATAGAAAGAGTTGGCCTACTCAATCCATCCAGAACAGGAAATACCACAAGGGTAAGCGATCCCACTAGAGTTCTTCTTGGCAAAAGTATGTCGGAGGCTCAAGATATGACACCTTCCTACAACACGGGTAGCGTGTACATATCTCAGTGGAGATAAGTATAGAGGCTGGTCCAACGGCCCTTGCCATACCAGCATCCCCTCTAACCCGCTTTGGGATCCAAAATAGAAACAGGGCAGGACAGATGCCAATATCTCATGGCCATATCTCGCAAAGTAACTGTAACACCCCGTGTTTGCGGATCGACAGGTAATTGTGTGATTTATTTATTATTTTCATTTTGATGTGATATGTGGACTTATTTGCGTGATTTTAAATTATTTTGGGGCCTTTTTGCATTAGTTTTGGACTCAATTGTTACATATTTAAATATTTTGGGGTCATTTTGCAAATATGACCATTTGAGTCCCTAGGTCGTACGGGAACTCAAATTCGAGTTCCGACACCTTCATTGAGTTCCTTTCGATGATTAGGACTCAATAAGCCTAACCCCATAATTTTTTGACTTCATTTCAACCCCCGTTTACCCGATTTACTACCCACGTACACAAATATACACCTAATCCTAGGTGGGACCCAAACCCATGCCAACTCTTGACTTTCTCCCCCTCTCTCACACAGAAGTGATGTATTCCCCTTTCTTTTTTTCCCCATTTGAAATGCGGCATACCCACAAGGAAGAGAAGAAGAAGAAGAACTCCCAAGTTCCACACTCCATTGTTGCCCACCAAGCTCAAGACCCACCTTCATCTTGCATTTTCTCTTCAAGGTGACTTCATATTTGCATTCCTCTTGTTCTTATGACTTTATACATATTAATATTTCTTGGATTGATTGGTTGAAATGTTGGGATTGCATATGGGGTGAATAGTGAGGGTTTAATGGGTTTTGTGGCTTGATGCATTTCCATGGCATTTGTTGGCATTTATTGCACTTTTGGTGATCATTGATGCATTTGGTTTGGTTATTTATGACTTCTTGGCTTGGTAGTTGATTGGGGAGTATATTACCATTAATGCATTTATGGGTTTGTGAGGGGGAAGCTTGATAGCATGAATATTTGATCAATTTGGTGCTTATTTGTGCCCTTATGATGAATGGAAGCATGAGTGATGGTTTTGGCATGGAATTTCACCTTGAACCCTTGTTCCCCTTCATCCCATTTCTTGCATATGTGTAGTATATGGTGTTAAGTTGTAGTTATGAGCTTTGTGGTGTTGAGAACTTGAGTTTTGAATTCATTTATGCGCCTTTGAACGTCGAATGCATCGATTATGCCCTTAAATACGTATGTGCTTGAAATTTTGATTTTTGAGCATGATTTCTTGATTTCTTGATGCAATGTGCTTTCTTATATGTTAATTCATGATTTTAGGAGTTTATGCATGAGTTTGGATTGAGTTTGTAGTGCTTGAGCTTGCCTTGAACTTGTTTTGGCTGAAGTGTGTTTAAAAAACCAATTTTTGGCTGCTGAGTGGTTCCACGACCGTTGGAACTTTACCCCTTGAAACCCATGGCCGTTGGTATTGAAATGAAAAGTAGGGTGCTACTGCATCAGTTCAATGGCTGTTGGAATTGAAGGTTTGATTCCCAATGGCCGTTGGAAGCATAAAGTGGCACCGACCTCTTCTTTTGTCATTTATTCGTTTCTAGTGGCTTCCATGCACCCTTCCCACCCCCAATATGACTTCTAAGATTTTCTAACATGTTATATGATGTGTGACCTTGAATGTATTAGAATTTGGTTCGATTTTGAATCTGTTTGGTTGAGATTTGGTTCATTATGCTCTAATTGGTATGGTTATGCATTTCTTGCGCATTCATTGCATCTCATGCATATCTCTTCATTTCCGTGCATCATTTTGATCATATAGAGTTAAGTCTTGGGTTCTTTGTGTTTCTTGTTAGAGGAGGAGGTTCCCGTGGTCGAGCCCAAGACCTAGTTGCTCACTCACTTGTCCATTCTTTTGCTATCTACGTATAAGGTGGGGTTTAGGTTTATATAGTGCGACCTATAGCCTTATGTGACATTTTCATGCCCCGCATGTGCCTCTACTTTGAATATATAAGTACGTAAATAAGTGTTGTGATAAGATATGATCATGATCTTGTGATCGGCTGTTGGTTTAGAAATGTAATATAGGCCTATGTAAGCTATTTTGGAAAATGTGTGAGTTGAGTTGTTATGTGTAGCGAGATGAGCCATGAGATATTGGTATGTGTTGTGAAGTGTAATGCATTTGTGAGCTCAAGGAGTTATGGGTAAGGACCCCTCGGAACGGTATAGGGCCGTCGAGGTTTAACCTGTGCATATTCTCCACCCAAGATATTATGCGCTAGGCCTAGGAGTTTGGGAAGGTGTATATCTTGATGCCTCCAATGTGTTAGGAGAGGGCACATTATGGGTTCGCTACCCCTCGTGACGTTGTGTCGTGGATGGTTTGAGCCTCATGTGGCTCTTCCATCAGTTGGTGAGATGGTTGGATGTGTTGTGTTTTGGTAATGGTTATTTAGTGTTGTGTATATGAAGTAGGTTGGAAGCTCTTACTCACCGAGCATGTGTACATGTGTTGTGGAATTTATGAATTGAATTGGGACTTGTGAAAATTATATATATGTATTTTAGTTTGTAAAACCCAATCCCAGTTCATAAGTTCACCTATTTGATACGTGCTTTGATATATATATCTAGTGTTGGGGTATGCGTTAGCTGCTTCACTCAGTCAATTGACTGACTCCTCGCTTTTACCTTTTAGTTGCAGGTGACTTTTAGCCGTGAGCTAGGCAGAGAAGTGTGTCTACACGTGTACACTTTTGTGTCTAGGTCTAGTGGCATTACATACATTCTTACCTTTGATATGTATTATTATTCTTGAATACTTGTGATATTTTGTATATTCATTTTTGTTAGGCCGTGTCGGCCATTGTGAATTTGATGTGAATATTGTGTATCTTGGTTATATGTGATGCATCGATTTTATTTTATTACTTCTGCGCACTTATGAGTCTTTTAGTTTTTGTTAGTGTGTGAGTGGTCACCGTTCACTAGGGTTTGGATTCGGGTACGGACTTATTTCATAACCGGGTTAGGATTTTGATGCGGGGGATGTGGTCCCTTTTGTGTGGGGCGCTACATCCTTTGAATGGTATCAGAGCGCGGTTACAAAACCGGGCTCTAGTGTCGTGTTGGTCTGTCTAGGTCGTACAACTTAGGATTACGTGGCTATGTGCTTATGTGATTATGTGAAGTATGTGACTTGAAGACTTGACTACTTGTTTACTTAATTGCTTTACTACTTGTGTAATTGAACATACAAGAACTAATAAACATGCATCCATATTGATTGAATTTGTAATTTTCAGGATGCCTCCAAGACGCCGAGACCGTGAACATACGCTAGATCTCAATCAACCACCTTCGCCACCTCTATTGAATGTGGAGAATACTTTCCAAGCACTTCTAAACTAAATTCAACAAAATCAAAGGAATCCGACTCCCTCGGTTGAAGGGCAACAGACCTCTAACGTCTATAATGAGTTTCGTAATAACAATCCTCCTAAATGGTACGGAGGATATGGCATTAAAGCGGAGGAGTGGCTCTCGGAAATTAGAGAGATTTGGGAAATTTTTCTGGGAAGCTTACAAGATAAAGCCATTTGCACGGGTCGGTTTATGCAAGGCCAAGCGGTGACATGGCTCAAGGGAGTGCGAGCCAAGCTTGATAGGATGGGACGGGAATTTAATTTGGAAACTTTTGTACAAGAGTTCCACAAGAAGTACATTCCCATAAGTGCATAAGAATGAAGACTTCAGGAGTTCAATGACTTGAAGCAAGGTAATAGGACGGTGGCGGAGTATATTTTGGAGTTCAAGAGGCTATCCCCTTATGCCACTCACATCACCGACCATGATTCTCACAAGGCCCGACATTTTCTTCATGGGCTCCGACATGAACTTCAAGTGGCTTTCCAAGCCGTGAACGTGTGCATATGGGCCAAGGTCACGAAAAGGGCTATTCAAGTTGAGGCCCAAAAGATGCGGTTGAAGCCTCCACCTTTCTCCTTTTCTTAGGGCTCGGGATCCAAATTTGGATTGGGCTGTTTCTTATGCCTCCACGCCCTCTTGCGGCTCGGCTTTTCGTCCCCAGGTTACCAAGAACAAAAAGCCCCATATTACCGGTCCGCAGATGTCTCCTGCTCTTCCAGCTCCAACTTTACCAGCTCTCGTGGCTCAGGCTCCTATCCGATGCATATATTGTCAAATGAAGCATCCAATCGAGCAATGTTGGAGATTGTTGGGCAAGTGCTACAAGTGCGGGTCTTCGAATCATAAGATCGATACATGCCCCAATGCGAGACCAGCGGTTCAGGCTCGAGCTTACGCCCTTGAGGGTGAGGAAGAAGATGTCGAGATAGATCAGAATGTTATCGTGGAAGGTATGATAACCATTCATGACATCCCATTGCATGCATTGTTTGATCCCAGGGTCACACATTCTTTCATTTCCCTGGATATTGTTGCTTCTTTGCCTTTACATGCTGAGTTATCTGCACATGTGTATGTGGTTTGTTCTCCATTGGGTGGTTGTTTGGAGATGGATAAGGTGTACAGGGGTTGTCCCATTTGTTTTGAGGATTAGGTTTTTCCAGCAGATTTGGTAGAGATGCCCATGAAGAGGTATGGAGCAATCCTTGGGATGGATTGGCTTTTCACACATCGGGTGGTTATGGATTGCTGAGAGAAGAAAGTGTTGTTGGGTTCCGTGGTGTTTATGGGTGAGAGGTTGAAGTCCACCCCATTTGTGTCTTTTATAGAAGCAAGTAAGCTCATCCGGGACGGCGCGACGGGCTTCGTGGCTTACCTCCTTAACAAACCAAAGGATCAAGCCAAGCTTGAGGAGACCTAGGTTGTGAGAGAGTTCACCGATGTTTTCCCCGAGAGTCTAGGTTCTCTGCCACCTGACCAGGACATCGAATTTGTAATTGACCTCTATCCTGGATCTGAGCCTTTCTCTAAGACACCCTACCGGATGGCTCCTGGTGAGTTAAAGGAGCTGAAGACACAACTAGAAGAGTTGTTGTCTTACGGTTATATCCATCTGAGTGCTTCTCCATGGGGGCTTCGGTCCTATTTGTAAAGAAGAAGGATGAGACCTTGAGGATATGTATAGATTACCGCGAGTTAAACCAGATGACAGTGAAGAATAAGTATCCTTTGCCCCACATCGAGGAGTTATTTGATCTTCTGCAAGGTTCTTGGATGTACTCCAAGTTAGATTCGAGGTAGGGACACTACCAACTTCCTATCCGGGAGGAAGATATTCCTAAGACAGTTTTGAATACCCGGTATGGACACTTCGAGTTCGTGGTGATGTTATTTGGGTTGACTAATGCTCCGGCCGTGTTCATGGACATGATGCACCGAGTGTTCAGGCAGCTCCTCGACAAGTTTGTAGTGATCTTTATAGATGAGATTTTGGTGTATTCGAGGTCCAAAAAACAGCATGCACATCACCTTCGATTGGTTTTGGAGACTCTAAGAGAGCACAAGCTTTTTGCCAAGTTTAGTAAGTGTGAGTTTTGGATTGACATAATCACATTCCTAGGCCACATAATTTCAGGCAACAGAATTGAAGTCGATCCCTCCAAGTTAGAAACTGTGGCTTAGTGGGAGAGACCGAAAAATGCCTCCGAAGTGAGAAGTTTCCTTGGGTTAGCGGGTTATTATAGGAGATTTGAGAAGGATTTCTCCAAGATCGCAGGCCCGTTGACTCAGTTAACCAAGAAGGAGATGAAGTACGAGTGGGATGACAAGTGCGAGAAGAGTTTCCAAGCTTTAAAGGAACGTTCAACTTCTGCACCGGTTCTTACCTTACCTGAAGGATCCGAAGGCTACTCAATTTACATAGATGCTTCAAAAAAAAGGCCTCGGATGCATGTTGATGCAAGATGGTCGAGTGGTGGCCTATGTATCTGGGAAGTTGAAGGAACACGAAAAGAACTACCCCACTAATGATCTTGAGCTTGCGGCGGTCGTGTTTCTATTGTTAAAGTGGCATCACTACCTTTACGGGACTACATTTGAGATTTTCACAAATCACAAGAGCCTCAAATACTTGTTTTCTCAGAAGGAGCTTAATAACAGATAGAGGCAATGGATGGAGCTATTAGAGGACTATGATTCCACGATTCAATATAATCCGAGAAAGGCGAATGTAGTGGCGGACGCGTTGAGCCAGAAAGCTACTGTTTCGGGGTTGAGTGTGAAGCCGTCTGGAGTGGATTCAGTGGTTGTGGTTCAGTGGCTTATTTGGCTAATATCTCAGTTCAACCAGAGTTAAAGTAAAGATTGATTGATGCTCAGGCTTCAGATGCAGAGATTCAGAGATTAGTAGCTCGTTCTAGGGTTGATCGTAAGAGTAAATTTGGATTCGACGATTCGGGACTTTTCAAATTTAAGACAAGGGTTTGTGTGCTAGAAGAGCTCAAGAGGTTGGTACTTGAGGAAGAACACCGTTTAGGATATTCGATTCACCCTGATGGTACAAAGATGTACCGAGACTTAAGTAAATTATATTGGTGGAATGGCATGAAGAGAGATGTCGCGAACTTCGTAAAGCGATGTCTCGTGTGCCAAATGGTCAAAACAGAACACCAAAAACCAGGAGGAACTCTCCAACCACTTCCAATTCCCGAATGGAAGTGGGAGTAAGTGACTATAGACTATTTGTCCTGCTTGCCAAGGTCTAAGAGAGGTTTCGATGGAATTTGGGTGATCGTTGACCGTCTGACTAAGTTCGCTCACTTTCTCAAGGTTAAAATGTCTTACAAAGTTCCTAAGCTAGCTGAGATCTATTATAATGAGATTGTGAGACTTCATGGTGTTCCAGTAAGTATCGACTCAGATCGTGATCCTCGGTTTACATCTAAGTTGTGGTAAGAATTACAGAAACGGTTGAATACGAAACTTCTTTTAAGTACAACTTTTCATCCCCAATCAGATGGCCAATCGGAGAGATTGATTCGGTATTTAGAAGATTTGTTGAGGTCGTGTGTTATGGATTTCAAAGACAAGTGGGACAAGCATCTTGCTCTTATTGAGTTTGCCTACAATAACAGTTATCAGGCGTCGATCAAAATGACTCCCTATGAAACTTTGTATGAAAGAAAGTGTAGATCGTCTCTATTTTGGGATATTGAGTATTGGAGATGGACCGAATAGAATAAGCTTGAAAGAGCAACACCTCGGGAGAAGATCGATAAAACCACTACTAAGGTTCGATTGATTCAACAGAGAATGAAGACAGCTCATGATAGACAGAAGAAGTATTCTAATAAGAGAAGGAG
>JBBMKE010303142.1:0-13678 GCA_037834125.1 Lippia alba | reverse complement strand
GATTTGGATTTCCTCTTTGAGTTAATTAGTAGTCATTTCTGTTTGTTCTGGTGCGAATGTTGATGGTCATTTATTAGTTCGTAATACGGTTTCGATCTGCGTTAATTCTTGAAATATCCAATTGCTTTGAACAGTGTTATTGGTGATTTGAATTATGTTTAGGTTCTCAAGCTCTTGTTTCTATTAAAAGAAATGAATTTTTATTAATTCACAAGTAAATTATAATTTTTTTTGACAAGCAAATTAGAATAATATATTAATGGACATTTTATTTTGTTTTTATTTTTATTTTTTTAAACACACGCACATCAAAATAAACCTTATTCTATAGAATGAGTCAATTAACCATTTGAATTCAATCTAATTGTTGTGTATTTTAGTTAAGCAAATCATGCAAGGAAGCGTTTGGTAGCATTATGAACCTAATATTACTTAGTTTCTTTCGGGCCCAATGAAGTGAGGTTAGGTCTTACTCCATTGTGTTAATATCTTGTTTGGTATATAGAAAGTCCAAATTCAGGGATGTTGGGCTTCATTTAATTTTTTGTTTGGTACGTTCTTGTTGAGATATTGAAGAATGACTTTCCTAAAATGCCCTTTCTTTTCTTTTGTTTAGCCCTGAAGACTATTGGTAAAGTAATTCATTGTTTTGTGTCTTTGTTTGAGGTCCCCCCGATTTCCTCTGGAGAAGCCCATACATTGTCGGAGTTTTTGTTCATTGTAGGTATGCGCGTCGACATCGATTGAGTTTTTTATTTATGTTTTCAAATTCTGAGCTCGTTTTATCTGCTGCACGTCCTGAATTAATGAATTTGGGTGGCGGTTTGTGCGTTGTTTTAGTTGTTAAGGGTTTGTTTGTTTAGGATTTGAGCTTCATGAGAAATTTGGTTGTACATCGTAGGTTTGCGATCTGGAATCTCGGTTTCGATGAATTCCTCTAACTCGCTGCAATTCCCGCAATGCCCGAAAGGGCATGGTGAAATGGTTCTGAAAACTTCTAAATCAGAAAACAACCCTGGGCGGATGTATTATATTTGTCCCTTATTGAAGAAGCACGTTGGGTATTTCATTTGGTGGGACGAATATCATAGTAGAATTCATGGGGCAAATACGAATGAACGTTGTCCCGGTTTTTTCCCCAATTCAACCTCTTCACCATTGTCAAGCAACCCCGGATTGGGGAATGAACCCCCGATCCTCCAACGAAGCTGCTCTGCAGAATCTACACCAAAGGGGCTGTCGTGTAAGTCTAAAACGGTCACTGGTGAGCCTAGCGATTGGGAAATTGAGGAAGGTCGTGTACTTGTTCCCGTTCGACACATTTATGCGTTTTCACATGTACTAGTACTCTTTGTTGGAGTAGTTTTGGGAATTGTCATTTCGCGAGCTTTATGAATCCATGTTCGTTTCTTGTATATTGCTTATGTTGGTTTTTCTGTAAGATTTAACTGCACTGCTATTAGGTCCGAATAGAAGTTTATGTAAATCAGGCTTTGTTTAAGTGAACTGGAATAGCTGCAAATGAAATGTTTTATATGTTTTAATGTCTCATGAATGATTTTGTTCTGTATGTGTAACTCATCTGCTGCTTTGGAATACCAAGGCTTACATATGTTAGATACATATTTTTTTAAAGGAAGATACCTACGTGGATGTGCTTATGTAAAGTTGAATTGCTGTTTGTTCAAACGAAGGGCATTGGATAGGTTGTTTGCATCCCTTTAGCCTTTATCCTACCAAATTTACAATGTGGAGCTTAATGGTCTTGTGAGTTTGTTTCATCTTGGACAGGTACATGTAGTCTGAATGCGATTACGTAATATTTGAAAAAGTTTTTGCATGTGGCTCTCGTTTTTACAGCTGGTTGTCTTCGTTGTAGGTCTTTGTTGGTTCACGGACTCTAAAGGAAGCATGTCAGGCAAGTTGCATTCTGTATGGTAAATGATGAATTTTTTTTTTCTCCAGCTCCATGATTGTTTAGATTGTAGAGTGATTTTATCATCTTTTCATGTGCAGAGAACATATTCCTCTAGGCGTGCCCTTTCTGTCAAATCTTGGCTGTGTGAATGAACCTTGCTGGTTGCTTTATTTGTGATGTTTTTTCTGCATATTCCTTACCATACTATTCACCCACTTCAAGACTCAGCTAATTAAACGTTAATGCTTGGTATTACTGAAAATGTGTGTTTAGCAAACATTTTGACACCCTCTATAAATAAGAAGGTATTTGCCTCCAATTCGTAAATGCAGTTGAGTGTTGTACTTTGAGTATGGGGCACAACATGAGTTTTCCCTGTGATCCTTGCTTGCGTGTGCTTGTGGCATTTGAACTCCAAACATATGCAAGGGATAATATAGTTGTTACTGCACTTGAGGCTCAGTACGCGTGCGGAAGGGTGGCGAACTCTCTGTCAGATAAGTTGTATACCGGTATCCGCCAGAGGAGGGTTCAGCGCATTGTGACTTCGCTTCGTGGCCAGTATATCGCATTCCGCAAGTTCCTAAAAATATCCGGTGTTACGTACGACAGTACGAACAATGTAGTTGAGGTGGATGACGATTACAACTATCATCTCCCAGAGGTTGTGACTTGATTTTATTTTTTCGCAAGAAACCTTTCGGAAAGCATATTTATTGTAACTGTTCTATTGTATTTGCAGGAAACCCCGGCTGAAGCCAATTTTCGTGAAAATGGTTTTCCTCTGTGGGATCAGTTGCATGAAGTCTTTCGTAAGCGACTTTTCCCGAACTTTGCAACCGACGAAGCTGAGTTGTTTGTTGACCCCGAACTGTACTTGGACTCGGATGAAGAGTGACTGTCGTCAACGTTTATGTGGTTTCTCTTGTAGTTTGTGTGATGTTGTTGTTTGTCTATTGTGAGGTATGAGTTGATAAATGTTTTCTGTAGGAACTTGAGTGTTGTATCTTCTTTTGTTTGAGCTTGCTAATGTTGAATAAAGAATTCAAAGTTCTATTGTTCATTCTGATTACCATATTGTGTATGTATCCTAAATTGGGTTTATGGCAATCAAATCACATGGGACAGCAGTAACTTTAAAAGTTCCAAAACCACGCACAATTTACAGACAACTGGTTTTTACCATATGGGTATTCAATGCCAATGTAACTCCTTTTGCTCTTTATTGAGGCCCCATCTGTTTTGTCTTTGTGTATATGGAATATTTCACAATATCTTTGGTCTCATGATACCATATCTATGCAAATCTTGACCATCCTGTTTGAGTTGTATTGTCTTTTCAGGCCCTTGTAGCACATGTTGAAGTTGCAAAATTTTATAAAATACTATAAATTGCGGTGTATATGCAGTGCCTCAGACTACAGCAACCGTCGGTACTTTAGTTTGCGAAACTTACGCCTACGAAACAATGGGATATCGTACCGACATTAATTACCAGTCCGAGCTGTTTTACCCAGGTAGTTGGACTAGAGAAATTGATGTTGATTTTATCAACGCGCTCGAAAGAGATGCATTCGAGAAAGGTGGGAAGTTAACTGAGGATAGCCATGTTTCGATTACTAAGGCGATGGAGCATGTGAATCAAAAACACAACACGAGCTTCGATTATTATTTATGTTTTACTCGTTTTCAGTTCCTGCACAAAAGATATGTGGCTTGGAGTTGGTTGAAAAATTGCGATCGCGTTTGGATTGAACCTGACACAAATTTTGTCTATGGTGCAAGTGAAGATTGGGATTACATCTACAAAGTAAGCATTTTCTTGTCTTGCTTCATATATTTAGGGTTATTACCACATTTTCCTTTACATTTGATCGTTACGTAATTGTAGGTAAACTCTGTTTGCTGTGCGTATTACTCGCATCCAGAACCGAACATTACCGAGTTGGACAACATATTCGGCAATGATGCAACTAAAACAGCTAGGAGAAATCGGCAAATTGTGTCAATCAATAGTGACTCCTCAGCTCAACAGAGTTACATAAACAGTCTGTTTTCGAGATACCACGAAATGACTATAATGTTGTTGGTTTTCCTATACTACTAGTGTCATATTATCCTTCGAAACTTATTTGTCATTGTTTTTGCCACAGTTTCCGACGATAGTTCCGTATCAGGCGCGGAGTCTAGCAATGTTCGCCCTCATAGACGCCTACCGCCACGTGTACCACGGTTTAACTACGGTCCCTTTGGTCCTCGCAACTCATCCTTCGGTTGCGAGGGGGGCTCTTCTAACTCGGCTCCCCCTTCCCCGGAATTTTAGAAGGTGCAGATTACCAAATCCTTACGTACATGTATTTCTTTATAATATCATGGTCAATGTTTCAATCCTCCTCCCACCCAGAAAATTTTACCACATTTAACTTCTTCAATAAAGTAATCATGGAAAAGGTTGAAATGATATAATCTGTATAGAATCCTAACTTGAGGTGTACTTATTGTATCGTGTATTTACTGAACTACGAATATATGAAGAGATTACCTTCTATTTAAATAACCCTTCATGGGGTCGCGTTTAGGCATACATCCCTTAGGTACCAAACTAATACTACCACAAAATCTTCAATATTCCCGTTTTTTGTGGTTCCTCTGCTATGGGATCATCACGTTTCGATGTCCACCACCTTGCCGCGATTCATCGCCAAGATACCGCATTCTACACTGATACTTGGACACCAACACACGATGCCATGTTTATTGCTCTCCTGGAAAGGGAAGCATTGATGGGGCGTGGTCATTGGGAATTAATCAACATTAGTGTCGTGGCTGGAGTCTGGCCAATAATTAATGGCTTTTTCGGCATGAACAACAACTTAGAATACTATGTCCGACGAACTCGGTTGTTACGTGCAAGATATCACACGTTCGCTTATATGTTATCACTATCCGGCGTGAGCCACTCAGCAGACGCAGAGGTATTGAATGTTCCCCATAATACATGGGAAGTAATACACACAAATGTATGATAGATTCCAAACAGATGTGGCGTGGTGATCTATGCTTATTGTTCCCATTAATTTCAGTTTGGGTAATTCTTTTAAAACAGGTCTTGGTGGTGAAACTTTAATATTTGACTATGTTATCATGTTTTCAGGGCAACAGGGCCTGCTTTTGGTACTATTTCGAGGACGAACCTGCATGGAGCTCATTAATCCACATTTTCCGACCCCCGCAGCCATAGACCTTCGCCGTTTGTAATCGAATTTTTTTGTTTTTTTGCTTGTAACCCAGATTGGATGTTTGCTTTGCTTGTGTTTCTATTTCGTTCAGTTTGTTTTGCATTAGAAAGTTACGGCTGTGCCTTGTAACTTTTATAGTTTTCTGTTATGCCGTGGAGGTCGTAATAAAATGCTTCTATGTGTGAATATAATTACCAGGGTATAGAGTTACGTAAATTTCACACTAAATGAAAACCAATATTAATTTTGCATCGAGGCGGCTAGGAAATCGGTCTTCAGCTCTTCATACATTGTGTTTCCTCATTGGTACCCCAACAGAGTTAAATTTGTAGGGTAAAATACAACACCTACTACTGTAAAGCATATGTACTGCCTCACTATGCTGTAGTATGCACCTACTACTTTAAAGCATTGCTTAAATATGTCCCAGCCACTTCTTTACAAAAGAAGTTTGCTTTTATGGTTTTCAAGACTGCACATTGCCAATTCATTGTGCCTTTCTGGTCAAAGGCTGGGCTGGGATGGGATGTAAGCATGCCGAATTATCTAATACGCATGCATGCTTAAGTAATATCTTTACTCTGCAACAAAAAAGTAAAGTGTGATATAGTGGGGGATTTCTTCGAAATGGCTAGTGGAATTAACTTTTATCTTTCAAGCCTCCCTTATAAATGGATGCATACATTCAGCTATATTCACACCTGAGTGTGGCGTCTATTACATTAGCTATAACTTTTCAAAGAAAAAAAAAACGCAATGGCCCAAAATCGACGTAACGGGTGCGTACCGAGTTGGCTCGTTGACATTGAGCCAGCTTGCGCTTGCACCGAACGCCTACTCATCCTTGAACTTTATGAGTTTGCTGCTGAGAATTTTGTGGGAGAACAGCCGGTGATGATGATTGGCGCGGAGGTAATCGCCGTGAACCTACAAAGACGTTTGGACATTGCTATTACGAGTGCCGATGTTCGTCGTCACATAATGCGCCTTCGGCAAGTGTACAAGCAATTTCGGTTGTTTACTCACCGCGCCGGTGTTACATACCATGGTGTTACCAACAACGTTCGGGTGAGCGACGCGTACTACCATGAATACGGAGGGCGGGTAATTTGTTCATCTATTTTGTTTGACGACTTCATATGTACGTTGATATGTTGTATCATACTACCAAATTGTAATTACTAACTCATGAGCAGGAGACCCGAATGGAGCGCCGTTTCAGAGCAAGTGGATTCCCTTTTTACCATGAACTTAATTTTGTTTTCCGATCATCTCAAGCGGGACTTTTCCCCGGAGAGCCGACAGAAAACTATGTGGACCCAGATGTCTTCTCCGACAACGACTATTAGACCTCAAGCGGAATGGCTTATTTAGTTTTGTTTCAGAATTTGTTTGTCGTATATGGACTATTAATGCGTAACAATTTTTCTTCCATGTTGATTGATGTCTGGACGTGTATTTGGTTTCCATGAATGTGTTGTTTGTAATCTCAAATGGCATGTATCTATATTAGTTGGCTGAGGGGAAATTTCACACAGCAATTGGCTTACATAATCTGCAGAAAATAAGAACGAATTCTCATGATTCACAAAATATATCTTACGATGTAATATCTTGCACTTAAAACAAGATCGAAGATGCAATATTGTTTAAGTTTAACCAAACATCTTCAAAATCGAATTAAAAGAAGCCGACGCTCATATGCTCATATCAGACTACCGAATTCTCATGATTCACAAAAGATATTGGATGGTGATCCAAAAGTATAATTCCAACCTAATGAATATCCAATTGTAATCAAAATTGGTAATCGACAATGCACACCATCACCAAACTTACATACTGAATATCCCAAACAAAAGTTTTGAATAGAACGAAGAGTACCAGATTAAGTCTTAATACATGACATACTAAGCAGCACATAGGTGTTCAAGTACTCGTACACGCAGCAAAATATAAAACTACAAAATACACCACCATAAACGCCGTTCGAGGGCAAGCTTCAGGATCCATTAACGAAATGCCTCAAACTTCGGACAAAGGTGCTTCTAACCTCCACTGGCATGCTGTAAAAAGCACGAAGATCGGCATGACTATTGCCGACGAAATGTAAAGCCCACATCACTTCCTCGTTACTCAAGTCCTCAAGAGATACCAACGCAGCGTAAAGGCCATCTTGTTTCGCAGCAATATCGTCCGCGGGCGTGGGAGTGCAGCTTGAGCCCCCTGGCACAAAGTTTCCAACCGGCGAGTTTATGTTGACATGAGCAGATTCAATAAGGTCATTCATTAGATCCTTGATCTGGGCTGCATCAATGTTCGAGGACTTGCGACGTTTAGTGGTACTCTTCGCAGACTCAGCGGCACCCATACTTGGAGGGGAAATTGATGTGGCTTCATCTCCTTCCTCATCCATGTCTACAGGCTCCTGCGAACGACCCGTACGTGTGTCATTGAGGCCTCGTCCACGACTACTTCCACTAGGATTAGATGGAGTTTGAAGTTCAGTGTAAGCGTCGCCAACATCTACCGCTGTATTTCCGGTTGCCCGGTCCGTTCCAAGTAAAATATTCCATTTTTCTAAATATGGAAATGCTTTGCCACGAACCAGCTTCACGCCGTCGGGGTAAACCTTTCCAATTAATCAACCAAAGTGAGTAGATTTGAATTATCATAAACCAATTTTAAGCGAGTTGTGTAATAAAGTACTATAATTTAAAGAAGTTTTGAAAAATACGTGCAGTAAATCAGTACCGTCTCCTGCTCCAACCATGCCCCAGGTTTCTCAGCAACGACCATTTGGTTAACGGGATCAAAAGAGAACGATCCCCCACTTCCTTTAAGCATAGTCACAATAGCCGTATGTGTTCGCCTCCAAACCTGCATCTTCGATTTCACGTTCTTCTCTTCGATCCCACATCCGGGTAGCATGTCACATATCATATTTGCAAGTCTTCTCATGTACACACTACGAAGCGATGCATCCAATTTGATCCCCTCAGCCAATAAAACTTCTAATGATATTATCAAACATTCCTCTTCCTTGTTAGTCCAAAATCTTCGAGGGACATTCACACCCTTACCTTTTTTAGTTCTAACCCGTGAGGTTGATCGCTTGGGATCCATCTCCTGAAAAGAGAAAAATAAATACAACAGTTCGGTTAAACAAACAAAGAAAAAGTCGGTTACAAAAAAAAAATAAAAATTAACATACACAATAATATTATGTATTACAAACAGCCATGGCTAGCATATATCACATACAGTTGCAGTGACCTCGTTCTGGTTAGGCAGATTCATGCAACTAGAGGGCCTAATATAAACTCATACAAAGATAGCAAACAGATTGTCACTTAATGGTGCACACATCACAAACACAAACACAAGTCTTCAACATAAAATTCAGAACACTGATCAAGTGTAGCAGTAGCAAACCAACTACTACAACCAAAAAAAAAAGATAAAAAACATCCTAGTCGACATAAATCCCAACAATTTTGTAAACCGCCTAACGGTGTCTCCATGATTCGAACATGCTAGTAGCCGTGTTATCCCGAAAATTGGTCCACAGTGGAGTGGCTTGGATACTCCCGATATACTCTCTATCATCGCCGACATG
This sequence comes from Lippia alba, assembly GCA_037834125.1. Taxonomy (NCBI): domain Eukaryota; kingdom Viridiplantae; phylum Streptophyta; class Magnoliopsida; order Lamiales; family Verbenaceae; genus Lippia; species Lippia alba. Next base: position 4,902 of record JBBMKE010303142.1, on the reverse strand, counting down.
CTCTTCCATATTCCGGAGTACCTCTTCCTCGATTGGGTCAATCTCCATTTGCGTTCGAATGAAATTATGGAGCACCGCACAAGCAAGAATGGTCCAATTTTGCAGCTTTATTGGATACCATGAACGGCTGCGTAAAATGGCCCACCGTCCTTTCAGTAGACCAAAAGCTCGCTCAATCACATTCCTCGCCTTGCTGTGTCGTAAGTTGAAAAGCTCCTTTGGATTTTGTGGGGCAGCCGTACCTGCACCCCACTCTTTAAGATGATAGCGAGTCCCCCGGTACGGTGTGAGGAAACCATCAGCGTTGGTGTAACCACAATCGGCAAGGTAATAAGATCCTAACAAATGTCAAAGAAACATTAAAGTTCAGCTAGTTCAAGCAGTTCAAGTGGAAATAATAAGCTAAAAATGTATAAAGTATCATACCAGCAGGAACCCTTAATCCATTTGGCCGGTATAATGCATCGCGTAATACCCGGCTATCGGCGGCTGAGCCTTCCCACCCCGCAAGCACATATATGAAATTCATCTGCGGGTTGCATACTCCAAGAACATTAACCGACACTGTACCTTTCCTGGTCCTATATTTCGGCTGGTCCTTTTGTCGAACGATCACGTCGACATACGTTCCATCTAAGGCACCAAGACATCCCTGACATAGAGAATTTAAAAATAAATTAATACAAAATATGCAACCAAACGAGATTCACATATCTTATACCTTAAAAAAGGACAAGAAAACTTGGAAATATATTTTCTGAATAACATTTATACCCGCAAGCATTCAAGTCTGAACAAGTTTACTTCAATACTAATTAGACACATAAATACTATAGTTGGGTTAAACTTTCACGGGTCTCAAAAATTACAGCAATGAATATGGAAATTGGGGTAATATTTTCGGAAACCAATTCATATCCATACACAGGACAGTTATACAAAAGAAAATAGTAATGCAGCTGTTTGTTAACTAACATATATTTAAAGATAGCAAAAAATTACAAATGTGCACATTAAATAGATTGATTAAAACGATAATCGATAAAACTAACCTTGAAGTGCTTCCAAGGTTCGGTAGAGCAAGATTGTGGGACACCAATCGGTTCGATTAGCAGAACATTGCTGATGCGAAGCAATGCCTTCAAGGTCTGACGAAAATACCGGCTAACGGTATAACCAGAACAATAGAAATCACCCTTTATGGTGCGGTTTTTTCGATGGTGAGCTAGGATATTCAAAAACATTGCTACCTTACATGGAATCGTGACAAATCTCTCATGTGTTAGACCACCGAAGTGTTCGAGAAGATAACACAAACGACAAAATGCATTTCTATCCATCCTAAGATTATCAATGCAATTCTCATCGCTGACTTGAGTAAATCGGCGTAAATGTTTCAACTGATCTGGTTGGTTGGCTATAACTGAATAACTACGCTTACGTGAACGCCTCTCACTCTCAACTGTTTGCTTATACCATACATACAGCAAGTACAACAACGAAAGTGAAATAGCCGTTCGTTTGAGAACAAATTCTACCCATGATATATAACGTAACCTTGTAAGTGAGTCCATATCAGGGTATTCTACCAAATCTGCAAATGTCATCCAAACCTCAGGATCAAACCCACGTTATACTTCGCAAACTTGTAGTTCATATAGTTGTAGACTAACACACATGGATGAAATAATACACAATGTTGTTGAAAACATACCACATTTCAAAGACCAATACCCACCACGTTCATGTTACCCAGACAAAACACACAAAACTGGTCCAAAATAAAAAATAAAAAAAAAACACAAACACACAAACACAAGTCAAGAAAACAAATGCGAGTTCTCCGAAAGATGTTGGAGAAAATAGTGCAATCCATTTCGTCCAACCCCAAAAATAAGGAATTCTAAGTGTTCACATAGAGACAAAACCAAATAACAAAGAGACATTACAAAATATTTCATCGTAATCTTGCTTGTAAGAGGTCACCGTATTACCTCGACTGTTGCAGTGTAGACTGTGTCGGATTGCACACCAAACAAAACCCTACAAAATGTCAGCGTAACTTTTAAGAATCCAACAATGAGGGTAAAAGAATGGGTACTGGTATGTCATAGATTTCTCAAGAGAGTCTCACTTACATGGCCTTCTTTCTCTGGGTTGCTCGTTGAAACGCAGATCCCCAATTTGAAACCCTAAACACAAAATAGAATAAATGACCAAAGCATACATAAGAGGCTTGAGTATAAGGGCAATCCGTGGCATAAATAATTTTGCACAGTGGTGAAGAAACTCTGGAGAATTCAATGCAACTTAATATCGACTGAATTTGTTATGAGAGTCAAGAGCTAATAACTGAATAGTTGAGGGCTTGAGCCGGGCCAGAGATTAAAGTTCATGGGCCCAAAGAAGGTAATAATCACTACCAAACAAAATATTAGCTGCTGTTGTTCATATCTAGATAAGCTAGTAACCAATACCAAACGCTTTCTAAATATATATTATTAAAAATACATTAGTTAACACTTTTTAAGAGCTATATTATATTATATTATATATAATTCAAGTTCCGCTGGAATATGAAAATAATTAAAATTGTGATTTTTTTTTATGATACGCCGAATACTCAGGAAAAAATAACGTACTGTGTTTTTATGGAAGAAAAAATTAGTGTAATATATCTTATTGTATAAATAATATGTAATGTATCTTATTGTATAAAAAATGTATGATATAATATTAGAGAGATAAAATATATTATATCATGGGGTAATTGTAATCAAAACCTAACTTTGTCAAATTAGTATCACAAAAAATTCTAATTTTCAATACATGTTATTTAATAAAATGTTGTTAATTCGAATTTTAATTTCGAATATAAAACATGTAATAGTTTTTTTATTTAGTTGTCTATACTTTTACTTACCTATAATTTACCGAAAGACGAAATGATTAATTACTACACCCGATAGTGGATATTTTAATTCCGAAATAAATTTTATTATTTTTTTTAATAAGAGACAATATTAGTATCAGATACTTTAATTTGAGAAAAAATGGTGGGAGCAAATTGAAGGGAATACGAATCGGTTTGAAAACAATTATCATCAATGAGTTCTAATGTCTTTAACCAATTTCAAGTTATTATTATTTTTTTATATATTGAGACTCAGGAATTTTCAGCCTCAGCTATAGAAAATTTCTGAATCCGTCCCTGCCTCCCTTCACAAACATCGCACCATGTCCCATAAAAACGAGTATGCGATTTTATTAGGTGGCACGGGTGTATCCCATAATCATCTGTGCCGAGATTCGGGAGTGTCTCAAATCCTTCTTGCAAGGAGATAAGGGCATGTCTCCTCTCGTCCCTGAAATTCCCAAGTTTTTGTATCAAGACACAGTTGCGTCTAGATTGTACTTCTCCGAAGACACGATTGTCTCCTTTTCTTCGATACTTTCTTCGATACTTAGCTCCCAATTCGCTTCTTTTTCTCGTTTCTTTACTCCTATCTAAATGAATCAAAATAAATACTTTAAGCCCAAGAAACAGCATCAAAACTACTCAAATTAATGCTTAAATTAAAACAAATTCTACACTCACCTATTATCATGACAATTCGGCATTTTCAAAAAGAAAAACTTGCTTTATCCCTTTCCTAATTATAATATTGACTGTATTTGTGTACTCTATGTTTATCTACATTATAAAATAAAAAAGAATTTTGACCCGTATATTGATTATGTGATGTCCCCAAACAGGTTAGTCATTTGAAAATCAATTTACAACTATGTATTTTAATTTGACTGTAGGATGGAGTTAGGAGTCCTTAGACGGGCATGTATAAAATTATCTAAGTTTCGACATCTAACTGATTATAAATTCATTTATTTAGTATTTAAAATGCTAATCCCAATTGGTAACAAGACTAAAAGTGAAATCTTGAGAGGACGGTTGGTCCATATATAGCTGGATTTTAAAAGAACCCGACCTCAACCCCGTGAGAGTAACGGATTTCTGAAATAACAATTCTGTTATTTTCGTTGGTAGAATTCTTTTTTAAAACGTTGAATATGTCTTTATCATATATTTTTTAAAACGTTGAATATTTGAAATAATAAGTGATTGCTTGGAAAAAATAACATGTTAGTAAGTGTTATTAAATGGTGTAATTTTGGGCTTTGATATTAATTATGTTATTTAATTAAAAGTTTTGCTTTTATAAATACAATCAAAACTGATAGGGAAAATTTTATATTTAATTGATCCGATTAGACTCAAGTTGAAATAAATAGGATACAAAATTCAAAAAAGAAAAAACTCAACTAAGGGATATAAAATTAAAAAAATGACAAGTATATTAATTACACTTATTATTTATTATTAATGTAATTAATTTTTTTTTTAAATTTTACACTAATCACATTTTTATAAAATATTTTTCTTCTTCTTCTTTTAATTTTTTAACTTATTTAATTGAGTTTGAATTAAAAAAACACCTAAAATCCTCTCAAATTAATTTTTTTTTCATATTATACTATATAACTGTAGTGACTTTTTTTCCTGGGAAGAAACAACGGAAAAAATCGCTACAGGCGATCTACATCTTCCGCCAAACAAGACAATGAAATGAGGGAACTCAAATTTCTCATTACTTCTATCTATCTATAGCCAAATGCGTTAGATGTGAGCTACTTTATTCCCATCAGGATGCACAAAAGCAAAAAATGTATCCGGAATGAGCGAGATGATCTCTCGAATATTAGCTAGAACAAGCCTGGTGTCCGACCAATCTTGCTCCGACGGCTGTAAATATAATGTAATTGTAGGACCTTGCATGAGCAAACTTTACAGCGTCTCTCATTGCTAATGTCTCCAACCTCAGGAGAATAAGAGCCTTGTTTGCA